>APFE030683234.1:0-59736 GCA_000404065.3 Pinus taeda | reverse complement strand
TAAATATGTATTGTAACATTGAAAGGAACATAATGAAAAATCAAGCTAGTAGTCCCGGTTTTTGGATCCAGTGGGAAAATCTCTGTGTATATGTGTTTTATGTGTTATGCTCTCGCATTGTTTATTTTTCTGTGTTTTAGAATTTGTATGCAGGTAATTTCTGTACGGGGTTAAAACCTACACTTGTTTGAGAAAGATTAAATGCTTTCTAGAATGTAATTTGTTTAACCGAGCTCTTAGAGCATTTTTAGGATCAAGAGCGGGGTTAACCAAGCTACTAGGATTTCTTCTAGAGTAAGCTCTTGTATATGGATGAATAAGTGTTGTCGCCACCCAAACAAGAAATTAGCCAAAACGTCCAGTAGCTAAAGGTGCAAATAGGAAAGATGAACAAAGGATAAGGTGATGAAAAGATGAAGAGATATAATGGCGCCAAAAAATGTGGCGTTGATGGGATAAGGAATGATGAGAAAATGAAGATGATTAAGCCGAATGTCGCAAAGCCAAGGTCCAATTTTTCCCGACAACACTGCCAAAAGATGTTGTTGCTTAGATTGTATAGGTATGGTGTGACAACGACTCAGGGCGGGGGTTGTCACTTTGATCCCCGACCTCTCCATTCTAGCTGTCTCCCAACAATACGCAATGGGGGTTAGTCCCTATGGAAGATGAAAATGAAAGACAAGTTGGCAACCAACGAGTCCAGGAGACATGATTGAATGGCCTAGCCACTTGGTTGATTTAGTAAGATTTATAGATTATATTATATTTAAATGTGAGGCTAGTGCCTTATGGAGTCAATTTCTTGCTTTTTATTGATTAGAGACCAAGTATCCGACTGAACAACCGCTGCTTGAATGAATGACTATCCTATATGCTATGCAAATCCTAAGACCTAGTTGTGATGCAAGAATCTTGGTTACTTTTAATTAAATGCCTATTCTAGATGTATCCTTCCTCTTAGTCTCTAGAGTAGGTTGTGAGAAAGAGGCCAAGGGGAAGCAAGCAAAGGCTTGATTAACAATAACTCCCCTCAGGTACTAACCACCTAGTGCGTTTGCCTCTGCAGAGACTGTGGCTCTGACAACTGCAAGTTCACCATGTTAACCACTAAAGAGGTGCGAGGCTCCTCAAGTTAGGTGAGAAAGGTGGCCCTATATTCTATCAACCAAGCTTATGCTTGGAGTTGAGTTATTAGATGCAAGCTTAGTCCTAAAATGAGATACAAGGATTATGATTACTTCTTGAGGTAAGATTGTTTTAAGTGTTCTTTAAGTACTTATGTATGATTTAATCTTAAGTTATAGCAACATGTACTTATCAATACGATATAATCTTAACCACAAGAAAATGTGCCGAGTTATCAAGTGCCAACAATAAACAAGAGATGTCAATGATACAATTGCTCAATAACCATAAGATGCAAGATCATTAATGTGCCACAGATCCACCACAGATGTTAACCTTAAATCACAAATCTAATGGCAATTTAGTAGTGTGGAAAAAGTCTGCAAAAAATCCCGATTTAATCCTAAAAATGCGATTTTTTGAACTAAACGATTTAATCCCCCGACTTTTTGGCGACTTTTTCACAAAGGAAAAAATTGCGATTTTTTCCTTGTACTCCCGATTTAATCGGGAGTCGACCCAAAAAGTCTGCCTCCCTTCCCAGGCCACGAATAAAGAGGCCGCAAAGGTGAAAAATTTGTAAATTGAAGCTTCCATCCATGCATTTTCAATTATTGCATTATATTGTTTGTCATACTTCTTGCGAGCATAGTAGTCTCATTTATAATTTGTTAGTTTTGAGGTTAAGATATGTTTTTGTTTTCCAAGGAAAAACAATTTTTTATACTTCATATTTCTAGTTAGAAAGCAAAGTATACATTGGCTAAGCCTCCATGCTTTCAGTGATCCAGACTCTAACAACCACCACCCCTTCAAAAGATTACAAAAGTACCAAAAGGATAGGCATACAACAATGTTTCATAGAAAGAACCCCACACCATCAAAACATTGTTACAGTTGTTGAATGCTTCCAGAAGAAACAACAAAGAGGAGGTCATGAAGATCAAATAACAACAACATGTCCAAAAAAACAAAACCAGTGCCTCAAAAAAGAACCCATTTTTCAGACAGGAACAAAGTACTTGTGAAATCTTGTCACAAAAAAGATCCTTCCTACAATGAGAGCACGTTTTGAAAGGGAATCTTCTTTTGTGGTGAACTACTTGTAAATGTGGGGAAAGGTTATGTATCAGAAGTGGATTTTACCTCCAAGAGTTTTTGAATAATAGATGCCAAGGCTAGGTTAGTAATCTGACATCTACTGTTTTCTCAGAAAATAAGCAGCTTCGAGTTACCAAGCGTTAATTTTCACATCTACTGTGATACTTACTATTAATTTTCATTGGACCTACCGCCTGACACCTTATTACCCAAGCAGATTACAATCTACTAAATAAATGCATGACTTATTTCTTAATACAATTAGGAAACAAAAATTAAAAGAGGAAGAGGATCTCAGTGACTGATTACTTGATGACTTTTAGATGACTCATGATATACATTTATTATATTTTTTGTTGATATTTTGACTCTTGAGAGTTGAGGACTCAGACAGGACTCAAAATTCAGGAGTTGATTCACTATTTGATATGTTGATGTAGCACTAGACTTCATATACATATTATATATTAGCTTACTTTACATGTTTATGTGGAAATGCATTTATTTGATGTTGTGCATACTCTAGATGTTAAAAAAAAATTAAAAAAAAATGAACAATTTTGTGTTTTTTCAATTTTGCCGACTTTTTCAAAAAAATCCTGACTTTGACGAGTTTTTCAACTTTTGGACCCTTACTGAATTAATCCCGACTTCGACTTTTTCCACATTGCAATTTAGAGCACTTGTCTTCTTAGAACAATTTGCTAATGATTATTGGACAACAAGATCAATGCTCTTTAGACAATATCAACAAGATATTCAATTTGATTTAGCAAGTCCTTTGGCTACTTAGATTCTTTGCTCAATAATGAGATTATCACAATGCCAATTAGATCACAACCAAAGGTCTTTAACACTGATAGATCACAAAAAAAACAATTGGAACAAATTACTTCAAAGTCAATGCCCAAAATATCTTAAACCATTCAACACAATTATGAGATTAGAGCTTAATGCTTCAAGTACTTTATCAGTGAGCCTATTAGTGCAAATTTTATAACCTTTAGAGATTATAAACTCACAAGAGACAAGCAAATATTAGTATTCTTCCAAGATCACCAATGCCAATGATCTTTTTCACAATGACAAGGCATGAGCTAGAGAAAGTGCTTTAAGTTACTTATGATCTAATGATATTCAGTGAACAATAGGTCAACAGTGAATTACTTGTGAAATTAGTGAGCTAATTAGTGCCAAATGCCAAGACAGTCCTAAAGGTTCAATCTCTCTTAGCATAGAATGCAAATAGTGAGGAGACACTTATGTTACTGATATAATTTCAGACCTTGTGATGCATATATGACAGTCCCCAAAACTTGCAATCTTAAACAATAATTCCAAATTTATCCAAATAATTTCTTAATGTGTGAAGCAATTTATGAATGATTTTTTAGAGAATTTTCATAAGTACTTTATCACTGTTAGAGCAAGATTAGACTGCTATAGGTAAACAGTGAAGTAAGAAGGGTTAGGAGATCAAACCCTTAGGCCTTAAGCCTTGAAGTTCACTTGCCCAACTTGCTCAAATTTTTCCAATGTCTGGAACACTTTCAAACACCAAAAATTATGCCCAATGCCTTTGCAAAGCACACCAATACTCAGTCCAGAAATCAAATGATGACCACAAAGATGAAATGAAGGCAAATAGGGTCAAGGGAAGGGCAACGCTAGGCCCCAAAGGGAAAGTGTTAGGTTGAAGGAAGGGTAAACGAAGGGGAGAGGCCAAATGGAGGCTTGTGTTAGGGTGAGAGAAGCCCTTTAGGGTTGTCATAGGCCCCACAAGAGCTGCGGCCAAGGCAATGAGGCCAAAAAGGCCTCACGACAAGCCTTGAAAGGCTTCTGCTAGGCCAAGGAAGGGGCCGAGAGGCCCTAGAGGGTTGCAGCCCAAGGCCAAGGCCTCCAACAGAATTGCGATACCCAAGAAGGAGCCTCGAAGAGGTTGCCGCAAGCCAAAGAAGGGGGCGTCCTAGGGAGGAGAGGCAATCAAGAGGAGAGGAGCGCTAGTGGAGGGGTTAGGAGGCTAGGCAAAGAGCAGCCGAGATGAAGGAGGGTAGACTGAGAGGGGAAAAGGAGGACGGAGGGCTGAGGGAGCTAGATGGAGGGAAGACAGAGGGAGGTCAAGGGGTTTAGGCCTTATGGCCAGGCCTTCAAAGGTCAAAAATATCGATGACAGGGGCTAGGGAGGTAGGTCGAGGCCCTTAGGGCATACGACTAGACCTAGATGGCTTAAAAGGTTGACGACAACCTTAGAAAGGGCCACACTAGGGCTTCAAGGGGAAAAATAGGCTAGCGGTTAGGATAGGAGGGCTAGATGGCTAGGATGCAGGAGGATGCTGGGCCTAAAGGCCTAAAAAATCTTGAAACCCTCGTCAAAAATTTGTATTCGGTTAAGATCTTCAATTTCATGGCAAAATCTTCAACAACTAGCCCTGCAAAACTTTCTAGAGACCAGATCTTACCCTCAAGGGCCTAGATCTAGCTCTAACCCAACAAATCTCCTTGAATATCACTTGCACAAATGAAATTTACAAATACCCAAAACCCGATTATATACAAAAAATTGACAATCTCGAAACCCCAGCTGCAAAACAAAGATTAGAAAAATTAATATACAAAGATTAAAAAAATTAATTTACAAAATATATAATATAGAATGCTTGAAAGATTTTTTGAAGAATAATTTTTTATAAAATTTTGACAATGGCTAGATGTATTTTGAAAGGTAGATATTAACCACAACCTTAGTGAAGTGAGAAAATCACATAAAATATCTGAAATCTAAACAAGGTCAGCCTTTGCCTACATTATGTGAACTTGGAGCCCAAGGGCTGGGGAACCTGCAAACTCTATATATTTCTTAAGAAAAAATCCTTTAGATTATTATTGTGTGTCTCTTCAGTCAGTGTTAAATGTTTCTTAGATTCCTCTTGGGAGAGGGGATGATCAATTGCATTGACTCCAAGCTCTTTGTTCTTGCTTTGCGCGTTGATGATCTTATGTGGTGACACGACCTTTTGTCTTTATTAGGGTTTGGAATGGGATGTTTGCTATTTCATCTTAATTATGTTCTTCTTTTGGTTTTAAGGCCCTCAAGACTAGCTCATTCATAATCTTAAGCATAGTTTTAAAAACTGGAACTAGGTTTTGAATTAGCCACCTATCTAATCGGGTTTCAAACTGCCACAAGATCAAACTGGATTCAATGAACTAGATTTGAAAAAGTGCATAAAATAATTAATTTTAATGAAGAAATTTGTTTTCAGATTTCAAACCATGATTCCAAACCATTAGAGACAAAATATGCAAAGTTTACTCATTGTTATACCATGTAAGGGTGAATATATGAAAATGGCACTGAGTGCAATACATATCAACAACAGAATACATAACCAATGACTCATGAGACTCTAGGTGGCCTCTAGTGTCCAAAAACAATACTACAAGTTATTGGGCTACTTGCCTACTACACATCACTGATCAACATGATCACTCATTAAACTCATCATTGATTCACCACTACTAGAAATGGGATCATCATAAAGAGCAACACAAACACTATATAGCTCTTCAGACTTGGATTCCTCAACCTTATAATATGGTAGAAATTGAAAAAGATTAACATGCCTAACCAATGACTTTTGTTTGAGTGAAGGGCTCATCTCCTCGACCTTTTAATATGGTAGAAAAAGCTTAGCATGCCTAATCAATTATTTTTCTTTGAGTGAAGGGTGTATTTTTTTGTTAAGGCCATTGTAGAGGAATTCAACAATTAATATCACCAACATCAGCGGAGTTCAACAGTCAATGCCACCAACATCAAGATACATAAAAGGCTTCATGCTCTCGATCAAATGCCAATCCCATACCCTCGCACATTGCAGATTCAAATGGAAATATTACAATCCCCCAAATCCTGAAATCTTGAAAAGTCTGCCCGATCTTGAGTGAGATCTAAAATTCTACTTCCTCCATATGAAATCCGATGAGGTTGGAAACACTCTCAAATATCCTGAAACAATTAATGGTAGTGTTAAAAATCTAAGTAAAAAGATGAAAATGGAAAAAAAAGGAAATATCACTTTATCTTTCATTTTCATCGTTTTACTTCAAGAATTTAACATTACCATTGATTGCCAACATTGCTAGGGTTGAGTTAGATTTTTGTTTCGGTTAAGGGTTTGGGAGGGTTGGTTTTATGGCCAAGAGGGGCTGTTTCGGGAGGAAAACAACCCTTGGTTTCCTCCAAAACCACCTGAAAAATCACTACCAGGGGTCCCGGACTTCCCCATGTATGTGAGATCTAAGAAGGCTGGTTTTGGTACCTAACTGTTACAAATCATCCCTAACCGGCTGATTCCAACCCTAACCAGTGCAAATCAGCCCTCCAACCAGGGTTTTCTACTGGTTTGTTACCTGGCCCTATCTGACCAGCTGGTATGACTGATTTCCAGTTCAGACTGGCCGGTTTTTAAAACTATGAACTTAAGTATTTTGTGCATCATAATAGGGTTCAAGGATGAAACTGCTGGTTCATCTTTAGTTGATTCATGATCCTCTACAATTTATTTTGTGGATGCATCTCTATGTTTATTGATTAATAAAATGTCCTAGCTCCAGCAAACTCAGATGATGTAAAAAATGAGATACCAAACATAAGTGAAATTTAAATTGCAATATTTGTGAACAAGAATTTTGCAAGTTTTTGTTTATTTTCTTGTCAGTGTATGCTAATATGCTCTCTTAGGTGTGATCACGAGTTTACCTTCTTTGTAATTCTTGTGTGCAATTTGATATTGATATTCCATGTCATAGGCTGATTACTTTAAATGCTTCCTTGTTTTTGCAGTGGTGATATTGTTGTCTACAATGATATTTAAGTATCTTGCTTTGCTCAAAATTGTTCCCTCATAATTGTTTATTTAATTTCATACTTGAATTTGAAACTTTGTAGCAGTAAAGAGGAAATTTAAACTAAAAAATCCAATCTAATGAAGCTCATCCCAGAGGAATATATATTAGATAAGTGCATTATGCAGTCTCTTTTTTATGTCCTTTGTGATCCCCTTCTTGGTTGCTTAATTGATATTTTGATGTATCTTGCTTTAATTCACTAATAGAACGGTTTAAGCTTATTAAGATGCAAATTTATAGTCAAGCTTTAGCTGATATAAGCTTGTTTTAAATGGGGATAGACAAATTTCTGGCAGCTTATGAAGTATCCTAATTCCTAGTTGAGTTTTAAGTTTTAACCGATATATGCTTACTTTGAATGGGGATAGATGAATTTCTGGGATCCTTATTGACCCTGGCTTCATAATCCTTTGTGTTTTGTACTTTTGCTTCAACTGTTACTATTTTGATACAATTTTATCTGTGCTTTTATGGATGCAGCATTCAATTTGGAAAAATGTTTCAGAACAACTTATGCTTTGCTTGTGCTGCACATGTGGCTTTGTTTATCCCGTTTGAAGGCAGAGGGCAAGGAAGGAATTGAATTTGGACAGTATCTTTATGAGGTCTACAATCATGACGTGGAAATTAGAGTTTCTGCTGCTGGGGTTGGTATTTGATTCCTTCTGATTTTATCTCATGTCTTGAACAGTTGTTTTTAAGGAGGTTCTATCTGCAATCTTGCATTATTTAAATTCCAAGATGTGTACTGTTTGATGCCTTTTCATCTTTGAAGTAGAAGTGATGGGGTAGTATTTGGACTCACTGATAGTACATGGAAATGATGTGTGCATGAAATGGCTCCATGTGATCTATCCTGGCTATAGCTGCAGAGCTAACCAACAGTTCATAAATGTACATAATATTTCTTATGTCACCATATTTCCTTCCTTGTAGAGGCTTGTCAACCTTGGATACTGTTGCCTCAAAATCTAGCAGGTCTTGTATAGGGCTGCTCTACAAGGCAAGCACTAGACTAAGTGACAACAATGAGGTGTGGCTCACTGTCACCACAGCCACTACCTCATGCTTTTTATGGACTTTCTCCAATGGGAGGCTTCTCGGTAAATAGATCACCTATGAGAGATATTCTAGGCTTAAGGGTTCAAGGTGACACAAGAGGCTTCTAAATGATGACTCCTCTTAAGTACAAGGCTCAACCAATGAGAATAAGACAATTCACATCTAATAGAGAGGTCTAGTTAGGGCATGCTAGACCTAGGGATTGATAAATAACAAGCAAGATTTAATATCCTAAGGTCAGTGTGCCAAGAAAAGGTTTCTAAAATGAATATTAGCAAGCCAATGGCATATGAAACCTTCAAAAAGTCCTCAAGTTGAAGCCTAGCCAACCTAGGGTTTTCCTAGGGCTAATTAGCTAGGGCAAGAGAAATCAAGGCCTAAAATGGATAGATTAGCCACCATGGAGGTTGATTTTGAGGCAACCAAGTCTACTTTTGATGTTGAATCCTTCCAACACTTTAGATCTTCCCTCTATGCAAATTCGCTCCAAGCCCTATTTTAGGCTGCTTATCCTTAAGAAAACCGAAAATAGAACATAAAAGAGAGTGAAATTCAATTTATGGATGAGATAAGGTTTGATCAATAATTTGACAAGGCTAGTGCCTAGTCCTTGGGTTGATGGAGTCTATGGGTGTGACTGTCATGTCCCTTCTTAGATGTATTAGTCATGGGGTGCAGCTACACAATTTTGGCATCATTTTTGGCTTAGGTGGAGTTCTCCACATGCAAAACTTAGGAACTATAGGCAATTCAACTTCATTTCTAGGAGCTAGTGGAATTAGTCGAAGGAGGGGCCCACAAGAGGCTAAGGGGACCCAAGGTGATAAAAGAGGAAGGAGCTGTCATTTGGCAGCATCTTGATCATTTGACAAACAAACTTATCTTTGTACGCTCTGCTGTTTAGCAAGTCTAGCGGATGTTTAGCCACGAATCTTCCACAGGGGAGATTCAACCTCTACTTCGGTATCCGTGCCCGCCCTAGGGAGGCTGTTCCACAGAGTTTTCAAGGGTTCCAACATTGACATACATTCCAGTGTATTTTCTGGGCAGCTAGAAACACGAAGAATAGGATTGAGCCAGCCGGGAGGTTCCTCGCTTGCTGGGAGTTCCAGGAGCTAGAAACGCTGTTGGTTGAGGACATTTTCAGTGAGTTTTGCAGCCAACCAGCCAGGGGTTAGAACAGTACGAAATTCTGGGCAGAAGGATTGCACAGAGGCCTCTGGTAGTGAATTCGTGGTGCTTAAGAGAGCAGTCATCTGGGTCAAGGATCATCCGGGGAGAACGGAGTCAGTCATCACAAGTGAACCAAAGCAGCTGGGGAGAGGCTCCAAGGAGGCCGAAAATCCAAAGTCAAAACTAGAGAAATTCCCTTCTGGGATTTGTCCAATGAGTCTGAGGTTGAAAGGAAATAATTTTTCTGGGCAGTGTTTGGGCATATTCTAGCAGGTTGAAGTTAAGCAAGACAACAGTTTTACTGGGATAACGTAGCGCAGAGTGGTGCAGCAACTGGGTAGCATTCAACTCAGCTATTCCATCAAATCGGTTTGGTCCAACTTCTCTTTAAGATAAGCCCAGGTGCACCATCTCATTTATATTGTACCTATGTTCTCAGATTTTATAATATATGGCTCAACAGTTCCAGATTTACAGTGTTTTATGGGTCTATAATGCACGTTTTTAATTTTATGCTGCTGCACGCTTTATTTGTTTAGAATATCAATCATATTACCACTTAGGAACATTACAGTGACAAATAAGCCAAATCTTGCTAAGGGGTAAGGATGTTTTGACGCCCTAGCACAAAACCCTAACTATTACCTTTGTGAGGGATCAATATTTACTTGGGAGAGCTAATTCAGAAGTTCAACAAGGGGATTTCCTTTCACATTTCATTCATAAGTAATGCATACAATGATGATATCTAGATTCTATACAATTAATCCTCAATAATAAATGCCGCAATAGAAAAACTGTAGAATATCAATGCATTCCATACATTAGACATAAGATGAAAATTTCATCAATAACAAGGTTCACTTACAAGACAAAATGCATGAACAATCCTTTCATTGATCCAAGATAACTTCTCCAATGCCAAGGCAATGAGCCTCTCCTCTATTTTTATGAGTAGGACCTAATATTAGCCTAATGACACCCCTAAAACAAGTTTGATCACAAAATATGCTTGGGTTACAAGCCAACCCACTAGCTTCAATCATAAATGCTCTAATTTTCCCACACGTGAGCTGCTAGCATGAAATAAGCTCCAAATGGCATGCCCATGTGCTATGAGGTGTCCAAGATGATGTAAAAGCATGTAAAAATGAATATTTGAGGGTTGGCCCTCAAATGCACCTCAATGGTTCCCTGTGGTCCCAAGATCTAGTTGGGGCACCAAAAAGTGGTCTCCATGGTTCTCCAACTGCTCAAAGTGTCCATCTCTGCTCTAACATTGATGGCCTTTCAGGTGCAACTAGCTCTCCCTAGTCTTTGAAGGTGAGACCATCCTCATTTGGGCCCTGAATTAGCTACCATCTATCAGTTGGTGCAAAGGCCAACCTAGGGGCATCCCGGGTCTAGGTGTGTCCTCCTGAAAAATCATCAAATCTAGTGTAAAGTGGTACAATGTCTTGGTTGCAAGAGGTGCCTTGGTACATGTGTTAGATGATGTTGCTGCTAGGAGGCCTAAGAGTCTCAATGCTTCACTTATTTGTGCCAATATGCTTCTCTAATGGCCTAGGTTCTTGTGGAGAAGGTGCCCAAGGCATGGGTTGTTGAACCACTTGAAAATCACGACATAGATTCTAGTGAAAACAACCAGTCATCAGGGACAAAAATCATTATTGCATCTAAGTGAACCAAGCTCGAGTGTCATAGGCTATTTAATACTTCATATAAGGATCCCATTCCAAGATCATGGTTTTGAACTTGCAATGGCGTTTTCTCCGTAGGTAGTGTTAAATTTGGCAGCTAGGGAGAAATTCCCTAGCACACATTATTATGATAAAAATAAATTATATTTAAGTATTATGGGTCGACTACAATTCAAGGAGGGAAAAATACAATTTCAAATTTCAAAATTTGGATTATGTTGGCATCAATTTCAGACCCTCAATTAAGTACAAATAACCCACAAGCTTGATCTCAAAAGGTAATTTAGAGGATATAGTTTTCGGACTGAGATTTCTTCGGTGTGGTTGAGATTTATTTATGTCTCTCTCTCTCTCCAACGTATGGCAAGCACCCTCTCGCTTTGCACTCTCACACTTACTATATTGGATTGCTCTCTATCTATTGATATCACACTCGTGGTATGGCACCCACTTTCATAATGATATGGCACTTGTATCTATGTCCACATATTGATCTTCATTTGGCAGTTTGGACAACACTTATGATTATGAGATTACGAATGCATCTTCTGGGTTCCACAAGGGTTATGATTTGAGAAATTGTTTCAAGGGATATGGTCTCAGGTCTCTCGCTCATCCACAAGTCTTTCGCTCTCGATATAGAAACACTGTATTGGATCAGGGCCTTCGCATAAGTATTGGTTACAGGTCTTCACTCTATCTACAAGATATATCACATATGCTACAGGTCTCTCACATTTGCTACTAGGGTTATACTATACTTGCATCCACTATATGGTTTGACATCGCACTGTTGGCATCACGTTCTAGGATATGATCTCTATATGGCATTGCATACACTATATGGCATCATATCTCTATGTATGCCTTCGATTATATATATGTGGCATCTCCGCGCTATGGTTAGTCTCACTTCAACAAGTTGGTTGACCTCTGCATGATGTTATGTTCTATTATATGTTGAGCACCATGGCATCGCAGAATATTATAGGTTTGTCATCACAAGGTATTATATATTTCACATCACAAAGCATTATTTGTTTCGCATCGTAGAGCAGTATGAGTTTGGTATCATAGAGCAATATTGATATGAGCAATATGGAGTCACATTAATGTGGCAACATTGTATTGGTATTGGTACGTTGACTCGACACTGTAGTATTTATGGCAATCATTCTCTGTATATAAATTTGGCACCTCTGCTTTATAACTATGGCATCAATACTTTGTCTAGTTCCAATTGCATCGTTCCGTAATATCTACAAATTGTTCCTGTGATCAGGCAAAATAGTATTGGTAGCACACACACACACACACACACACACATAGGCATGGCCTCGAATGCAAAGCAATAATGCTATCATATATGTATTGGTAAAGATTGTATGGTTTCATTGAATAGTCATGTTCTAGCCGATCAACATAGGTATCAATGTAATGGGATGGCATTGCAATATCGTAAGAGAAACCCTGATTCTAAAAATGAAGCAGTATTCTTGTTGTATGATTAATGTATCTCTCTAAGTATTTTGTATCTCAATTGAACTCTTGATGAAATCTAATAGAAGAAGAAGAATTGATTGCGGGTTTTCCCCCTTGTGGGGTTTTGCCCTTGTCTCCAACTAAAATCCAGTGCCTCTTTGTGTGCATGCTTTTCTTTTGATGTTACTTTCACTGTTTTGCTGCATCATTAATGATGTTCTTTCTACATAATCGTATATGATGTAATAATGTGATAATGTTGTGGGGTGAATTCAATGTGTAAATAATGTAATGCAATTGTCAAAGAAAAGAACAATATAGGCTTAAGAGAAATTAACATGATATCAGAGCTAGGCTCGAAGAAAAGTCATGGATATCACCCCTATAAAGACACTGTTGATGAAAGCTTCGAAGATGGTGGATACTTGAAAGAATGCTAGGGTTTGAAGGAAGCCCTAGGCAACCTTGTTCTAGCAAGGTGACTTAGGGTTTGGTAAATATCACGAGGCTAGGGTTTGGAAGAAACCCCTGAAGTATGCTTGGAAGAAGAGTCTGGATATGATAAAGGTCTGATGTTGGTTCATGAAGTTGGAAAGTGATGGGTCCAAGCTCACTCATGCGAAAATAAGATTTTTGTCTATAGCTGTAGGCGTGAAACTTTAATCTGGATTTGATCTGTCTATTGGGCTCATCTCTTGATTGTTTGGTTGGCTTTGCTGGATAGTCTCCTAAAGATTCAGTGTAACCCTTGATGGGCTAGTTTCGTTTAGGCTTGATAAAGCCCATTGATGATGCTAAGTGAAGGCATCCCCTCTTTTGCTGATATATGATTGATGGCTTGTGGCACTTCATGATAGGTATTCTGCTGATGCATTTCTTCTGCAGGCAACATTGACTCTTGGATACTAAATAAAGAGGGAGCTGATCACTTTTTTCAAATCTCGTTAAAGATAAGCACCTTCTAGACTTATGATGTTTCTATATGACACTGCTTTTGTTTAGATTTACTATTTTGATCATTGCTTATTTCTTCCTACATATTTAAGTATTTTAATACTTCTAACTTCCTAATGAAGTAGTGATAAGCAGATCCTTCTTGAGGATAAGATGGATACTAAATGGTACAGGAATCAAGAGCTAGTGTAGGAAGGAAGCTAGTCCAGGAGAGAGGAAGCTAGAGTAGGAAAAGGAACTTGATATTGCAAGATGACAATGTATGTGTTATAAAGGTTTTCGAATGTTACAAGGTACGTATAATTGTTATATTTCGATTTAGCAGTAATATTGAGATGGCTAGTTAAGCCTAGACTTGATTTATATTCTTGAGTGATGCATGCCAATCACATCCATATGTGAGTGAGTTTAATTTCTACTACATGTGATATACTAGTGCACTTATTAGTAACAATTAATATGACTTTGATATGCACTAACTTGATATTGCTGATAGTGTTTGTAATGAGCACGATAACCCTGATGTTAAGAGTATGGTAATAAGATTGATACTCAAGATCTTTTGACTATCTTCTTGTTGATAAGGTTTTGATAAGTTGTAACTGTTGTGATGACTTAACAACTTTGACAATGTGACAATATGGATGCCTTGACTTAATGGTGTTTAACTCCAATGGAAATGATTGTATAATGTAATAGAGATTTGATAGTGTGTACATTTGTTAGCTACCCTAATTGTATGATACTAACCCTTGATGAATAAATAATGACATATTCATTGAAGAAGCTGATGATGACTTGTCATGACAATAATATATATGAGAACCTGATATAATTTGACTCTGTGATATGACAGTTTTGTATGATCTAACGTGAAGAAAACTATGATCTTGATGATGATTGAAGAAGCTTCCTATTCAGATGGAGTAGATTGATCTTGATGATGATTGAAGAGGCTTCCTATTCAGATGGAGTTATTGAAGGCAACAATTTGATATTGAGAGCGATATGGTCCTCATACAAGTACCATTCTTGATAACCAAGATGAAGCAACACTTGATGATGTGGTTCAAAAATGTGAAGATGGAAGAAAGTCCCATATGGATTTGAGCAAGCCTTTTGGTCTTTCGTTGATATTCTGATGAAGACTAATACTCCTCTTCAAGTTGGAGGTATGTCTTTGATATTTGGTTATATGTGCTGACAACTTATTTATGGCAGGATTGGACCACATTAGTATTCAGTGCTAGAGGGAGCAAAGAGATGATAAGGGCTTTTGTGTAAAGGGAAGTATGCTTGGCAAGATGGACTACATTGAAGCAGTCGAAAGAGTCTCCCCTTTAAATACAGTTTTGATGGATTTCCACGATGAGATGAATTCTTGATTTGCATTATGCACTCTAAGTTAGATAGAGTTTGAGACAAAGACATCTCCATGGATTAAGACAATGCTGCTATATGAAGACAAGCTTAGGCTTTTGATTTCCGCCTGTGAAAATTCCTAATCCTCAAGGAACGCCTACTACAACAAATCTGAATCTAATTCACCTATTTGATTTTAATTACATTCATCAAGTTATTCTTTTGAATCTTGAAGCAAATTACTTCTGCAACCTACACTACTTAAATTTGATTTGCATGAAACAAGGAAACTGAGCAAAGAACAATATACATAGGACACAATTATTTTTGGGCAAAATAGTCCCCAGAAAAAACCAATGCAGGAAAACTGGTGCAACAACTTTGAGGGTTTATTATTATGCAGGAGAAAATTTTGAATACAAATCTAGGATGCTTCAACTAGCAATCCTTTACAGAGAAAATACTGGACAAAAGACTGATGAAATAATCTCACCCTATCACGGGAGAATCAATGGTTGATCCTCAGCGCTGGAAGTCTCTATGTCACCTTCTGATGGCCTCTGTGTCAAACTGTGTCACCCTGGGCAGCTTTTGCATCACCCCTCCTGGGTATTACACTGCCTCTCTACTCTAGATCTTATGTTGGCTAAGAATTCAATTTTCTTGCTTCCAGTCTCACACCCTGACTTCTAGCACCTGAACTTAGAATTCCCTCTGCAGAAACTCGACTTTCCCTCACTCACTGTGCTGCCTCTGCATCAACACTATGTAGGCCAACGTCAACTCTCCTCTGGACGTCTTTTGTCCTTTCTCTGCCTTGTATTCTCCGGAAAGTCCTTCTCCTGGAATCTCACTGCCCCTCTGCTGCAAGATCTTCCCAATTGATTTTCCTCCTGAGAACATCTTACCTCAGAAAATCGATTTCCTCAATCTCTGTGTGTTTCTAAATGAACCCCAAGCCTCCTTATATTTTTCCTGTTGAGACTTCAATGACTAAGATTAAGTCTCTAATCAACGGCTAGGATTAAAACATGATTTGATCCGCCTT
This sequence comes from Pinus taeda, assembly GCA_000404065.3. Lineage (NCBI taxonomy): Eukaryota > Viridiplantae > Streptophyta > Pinopsida > Pinales > Pinaceae > Pinus > Pinus taeda. Next base: position 43,815 of record APFE030683234.1, on the reverse strand, counting down.
CTAGATCGTTCTCACCGATATTTTGATTAATACCCATTAATATTTTAATTTTCCTAAGTTTAGACTTAGGAACCCCATTAAAAATATTAATTATTTTAATAAAATACAATCCGGGTGGAATTTCACCAAACGGTTTTTGGGTTCTTTAGAATTCATGTGCCTTAGCCTCTCCACCAATTTTCATGGCTAGAGCACATCCGATGCTACCAAAAACTAACGCCGCCTCCCTATGTGAGAGGGAAAAGGAATGAATCAGGTATTCTTTTCTTTATGACATATTTTCTCTAACATAATATTTGATTTGATGTCCTATATAACAAAAAAATAGAAAACAATGTTATGGGCTCATATTAGCCTAACAACTTGAAGAAGGATTCATAGTCATGATGAGAAATCACGAAGCGTCAGGAAAACCTCCTCTGTTCGACGACACCAATTTTGGTTTCTGGAAAAAGAGAATGACCTACTACTTAATGTCCCTTGGACCTGAAGTCTGGCATTTCGTTCTAAATGAGTACCAAATTCCTCCCACTCTTCCAACAGATCAAGACGAGAGGAAAGCTTACATTGCAAATGCAAAAGCCTTGAACTCCATCACTAGTGGAATCCTTGATTCCGAGCTTACAAAAGTCATGAATTGTAACTCTGCCAAAGAAATGTGGGATAAGCTAATTGGCTTGTACGATGGGGACTCAAAAGTCAAGAAGGCAAAGCTTCAAACTCATAGAAGGCAATTTGAAAGTCTGAAAATGGAAGATGAAGAAGATATTGCATCATACTTTCTCCAAGTAGTTGAAGTGGTCAACTCTCTTAAAGAATTGGACGAAAAGATTGAAGAAAGTACCATTGTTCAAAAGGTCTTAAGATCTCTTCCAGATAGATTTGACTCCAAAATAAGCGCCATAGAAGAAGCAAAGGATCTAGATACTCTCAAGATGGATGAACTCCATGGAATCTTCACTGCCTATGAGATGAGAAAAGGTGGCCCAAGCTCCAAAGATGCAACATTCAAGGTTTCAAAATCAAAGAAGGGGAAAGAAAGGAATCACTGTACTGATGACTCTGATGTGAAATCCGAATTGGCACAATTTGTACGAAAGCTGAAGAAAAGATCTAAGCTAAAAGGTAAGTACCCTCTTATTTGCTTCAATGTGGAAAAATAGGTCATTATGCTGCAAAATGTCCTCATACACATGATAGTGATGATGAAAGAAATTCTAAAAGAATGGTATACAAAAAGAAAGGGATCAGTAAGAAGAACTTCTTCTCTAAGCAAGATGAGTCTAATGAGGATGAATTTGTAGTCATCAAAAAGAAATCAGATGAGGAAAGTGACCATGATGAAAGCCAAGAAACATTATTCATGGCATTCACAAACGATGATGACTTAGGGCTAGAGGGAAATGTAAGAAAATGAGAAATTACAGAATAAAATCATTTCTCTCAAGGTAGAAAACGAGAAAACAAGAAGAAGAGAAGATCTCTTGGAAACAAAGCTAAAAGAAAAAGAAGAGACTTGTGAAGAACGTGAAGCCGAAATAGTATCTCTAAGGAAGGAATTGGAGCAAGTTAAAAAGTGTTGGAAAAGCTCTCAAATACTTGAGACTATCCTCAAAAGTCAAAAACCTCAACATGACAAGTCTGGAATAGGTTTTAAAGGGGAATCATCAAGCACTAAGAGTAGTGCGAAAAACTATGCCGATGCACTTTCCAGCAAACCCAAAAGAAGAAAAAGTATGTCATCAAAAGCACATCCCAAATCCAAAGAATGAAGAGAGAATAACTCCAAAGAAGAATGTGGATTCAAATCATGGATATTACAGTAGATACAAACTAGTATTCCATCAAAGGCCCATCTCAAATCCAAAGAATGAAGTGGGAGTAATTCCAAGGAAGGAAGTTGACTCAAATCGTGGCTACTACAACAGGTACAAAACTATCTTTCTTGGACATTGTTTTCATTGTAAAAACTTTGGTCATCAAGCCAGACAGTGCATGGCTCGCAAGAGTGAAACACCAAAGCTAAAGGATCAAAGAATCAAACCATATGGCCCCAAAAGGCAGGGACAAATCAAAACCTTAAATTCGTTTGATCCCTTGACCAAATTTGATCTGATTTGCTCATTATGCTACAATAATGGACACTATGAACAAAATTGCCCACTCAAAAGAGGAAAAGCAAGTAGTGAGAATCCTAACATGGATAAATGTGGCTTGGCTGTATATGCTCAAAATAATGAAAATAATTGGTTTGTGGATAGTGGGTGCTCCAGACACATGACAGGGGACAAAAGAAAGTTTGTCTCATTGAGCAAAAAGGAAGGAAATGTATCCTTTGGAAGTGGATCTGCCAAAATTGCTGGAAGTGGAACTGTTACTCTTATCAATGGAAAAGGAAAAGCCCAAAATGCTTTGCTAGTAAATGGTCTCAAACACAACCTCCTGAGTGTTAGCCAAAACTATGATCAAGGACATAATGTTGTCTTTAGCACCCAAGACTATGAAATAAGGAACTCTTCCTCAAGGGAACTTGTGGCAAAAGGGATTAGAACACCAGACAACATTTACATTCTGAATAAGATTCAAGAATTCAAATGCTACTTAAATCAAACTGATGAAATTTGGTTGTGGCACAAGTGACTTGGACATACAAGCTTCAAGAACTTGATCAATATTAGCAAGATTAAAGCTGTACAAGACATCCCAAATCTATTCAAACCAAATCAAGGAGTATGTGGTCCATGTCAACATGGAAAGCAATCCAGAACCAGCCACAAGACCAAGGAGTTCTCTACATCAAAGCCTTTGGAGATCATCAATGCTGATTTATTTGGACCAACTAGAAATCAGGCACTCCAAGGAGAAAGGTATTTTGTTTTATTTGTTGATGACTATACTATAATGATGTGGATATATTTTATAAAATATAAATCTGAAGCATTTGAGTCTTTTAAGAATCTTAAAGCTCTTGTCGAAAATGAAAAGGAGACAAAGATTAAGTGCCTCAGAACGGATAGAGGGGGAAAATTCATATCAAAAGAATTTAATGAATTCTGTAAAATACATGGAATTAAAAGAGAGTTCTCTGCTGCCAGAACACCCCAACAGAATGGGGTAGTTGAAGGAAGAAACCGAACAGTTCAAGAAATGGCCAGAACAATGCTATTAGCAGCAGATTTGCAGCCAAAATTCTAGAGAGAAGCAGTCGGGACAACTGTCTATACCTTGAATCGAACTCAATTAAGACCAAATAGTGAAAAAACTCCTTATGAACTATGGAAAGGAAGACCTGCTTCAGTAAAGTACTTCAAGATCTTTGGAAGCAAGTGCTTCATAAAAATCAATGATAGCTCACCAGGAAAGTTTGATTCTTGGGTTGATGAAGGGATCTTCCTTGGATACTCTACACGGAGCAAAGCCTACAAGTGCTATAATAATCGACTATGGAAAATAGTGGAAAGCATTGATGTAAAGATTGATGAAGACCTTCGAGAAGAAGAAATTTAAGAACACGAAGTTGATCCTTTCATTGAAGAAGAAGAACCAGAAAAGGAAGAAATAGATCAGGAAGAAGAAGAGGAAAAAAACCACCTCAGACCCCTTCAAAGATGAAGTTTCTCCAGAAATATCATCCAGAAGAGAAGATTATTGGCAATAGAGATGAAGGGATGCAAACCCGAAGAAGGATGATAAATACACCAAAGAAAAACGATATTGCTCTTCTGTCCATGATAGAACCAGAAACATATATTCAAGCAAGGATCCTCATCGGGTAAAATCCATGGAAGAAGAAATGTCCCAAATTGAGAAGAATGAGACATGGGAGTTGGTACCTCGTCTAATGGACAAAAACATTATAGGAACCAAGTGGGTATTCAAAAACAAAATGAATGAAGATGGACGAATCATCAGAAACAAGGCAAGGCTTGTTTGCAAAGGCTATTCACAAATTGAAGGAATTGACTTTGAAGAAACATTTGCATTAGTAGCTCGTATGGAAGCTATCAAGATGTTCTTGGCATTTGCTTGCTCAAAAGGATTCAAAATCTATCACATGGACGTAAAATCAACATTTCTAAATGGGGAACTCAAGGAAGAAGTCTACATGGAGCAACCAAAAGGGTTTGATCTAACAGAAGGACAAGACTTAGTCTATAAGTTGAAAAAGGCATTATATGGGTTGAAACAAGCTCCCAGAGCTTGGTATGCAAGATTGGATCACTATCTACAACAACAAGGCTTCAAGAAGGGAGTGGCAGGAACTTGGAAGTAATCTCTACATAAAGACGAATGAAGGTAAGTTACTAGTCACACTTGTTTATGCTGATGATCTGATTTTTGCTAGCAATAATGATGAGATGAGCCATGAATTTTCTCAAAACATGTCAAAAGAGTTCGAGATGTCGACGATAGGAGAGTTATCTCACTTCCTTGGACTACAAGTATCTCAAACCAAAGTAGGATTGTTTATATCTCAAGCCAAATATATAAAGACATGCTTAAAAGATATGGAATGGAAGACTGTGCACCCATGAGCACACCTATGACCACAAATTGCAAATTGAGCAAAAATGATGACTCCCCAGCAGTAGATGCAACTCATTACAGGTCAATAATTGGAGCCCTTCTGTACTTAACTGCTACGAGACTTGACATAATCCAGGCAGTAGGAATGGTGGGAAGATTTCAATTTGGTCCTAAACAATCCCATTTGTTATCTGTAAAAGAATTTTGAGATATCTGAAAGGAACTCCTGATTTCGGTCTTTGGTATACTAAGAGCTCAACACTGACTGTTACTGCATACACCGATGTTGATTGGGCCAGAAGTGTAGATGATCGAAAAAGTACTAGTAGAAATGCATTCTTCCTGGGAGACTGTTTAGTATCCTGGCTCAACAAAAAACAGACATCTATATCATTATCCACATCCAAAGCCGAGTATATAGCTGCAATAGACTGTTGTACTCAAATACTATGGATGAAGGAAGCTCTAAAAGATGTCAACATAGATACAGATCAACCAATTACCATCTATTGTGATAACACAAGTGCTATCTGTCTCAACAAAAATCTAGTGATGCACTCAAAAACCAAACATATAACAATCAAGTATCATTTCCTTCGTGAACAAGTAGCTGAACAAAACATCATCTTGGAATATATCAATATAAGGAGTAGATAGCTGATATCTTCACAAAACCTCTTCCTCGAGAAGCATTTGAACATCTTCGTGAGAAGATGGGGGTTATCTCTTTAGCATCACTCAAGTTCATTCATAAAGATGGTGCAGGACAGGGGGAGCAGTTTGACAGGGGGAGTGTGTATGCATTCCTTTGCCATTGATGTTAAAGGGGGAGAGAAGAAGAATATTGCCATCAATAACAGAGGGGGAGATGGTTGACATAGATTGTCATTGATGTCAATATGGCAATATTTGAGGAGCCAGGAGGAGCAAACAGAGCCATCAGAGGAGCAAATAGAGATATCGGAGACATATCAGCCATATCAGGAGTAATGTATGCCAGCCAAAGAAGAGCGGAAGAGTTAAAAGGAGCAGAGCATAGAGAAGAGCGGAAGAGCAATATATATATATATATGTGCGCAATATACACTATCAGAGGCGGAATATACATATATATCGGAGAAATCATATTGGCGGGTTATATTATGAGCCACTACCCGAAACCCCCGACAACGATATATATGTGTAGACCCAACGAAACATATATGTCCGGGTGTATAAACAACAAAAGTCCGAGTAAGTGCTTCAAAGCGGTTTTTAAGTGTATTTCATATATATCGGGCTCTAAGCCTTGCCGCATTAACACTTGCGAATTGCAACATATATATATATATATATATATATATATATATATATATATCTATATATATATATATATATATATATATATATATATATATATATATATATATATATATATATATATAATAGCGATACGTTGCGCACTTGCTGCAACATTATGAAACGTTTTATTGTGTATCGTATCCACCTATTGGACCTCGCAAAGCGCCCATTACGATAAAGCATGCGGACCCGCTTAAACATTACAATATGACATTATTGTATGTCGCATCCGCCATATTGCAAGAGCTTAAGGCCTTTCCGCTTCGAAAGCGTCGATTGCGATATATGTTGCGGACCCGATGGTCCGATTATAACATAGCTCAATACAATATCGTGTCCAGCAAGGTCATCGGCCATCGACGATGTTATGGGCTCAACCTATATAGGACCTTCGGAAGCTACGACTGCCAATTGCGATTACATAACGAACCCGATAAATTTTATAGATGTGGGCGTAAGGAATTTGAAATCCGCCCTTTAGAGTTTCGGTTTGGTTTTTCTCATATATTCCTGTGTATTTCAAAAAATGCATTGCCCAGTGTTTGAAGGCCAAAATGCATAAAAACGCACCTGATAGTTCAGGAGGCCTGAACGAAAGCCGACTGTGATTGCGATTGTGACATGGCATGTGGGTCTGTCTTGCTGTTACGTGTCCCTAGAGTGTTGGTGAACTTGAAGGGACAGAGGAAGCCAAAGTGACATGAAGAGCTGGGAAGCCGAAGAACAAGCCAACACAGAGGAAGCCAAAGCGACTTGGGAAACCGAAGAGGAAAGCAAGCACAGAGGAAACTGAAGAGTTGGTGGAAAGTGGAGACAAACAGTTAGAGGCATCAGGAATACATGAAATAGGAAAAACAAGGAAAGGAGTGGGTGTGCGAATAATTAGAGCGAGAGGAAGCCGAAGTTCAAGCAGAGGCAGGGGAGGCAGGAGAAGCAGGAGAACAGGAGTGAAGCAGAAGCTCAATAGGCTTGGGAGCAGAGAACTACAACAAAACAATTTCTACCAGGTTAGGGTTGGAGCCCACGGGGTTGGAGCCTCAGAATTGAAAGGATTGGAATCTTTGGGAGTTGGTGCTCCTAAGTGCAGAAAGGTTGCCTTGGCAAAACAGAGTTGGTGCTCTGGAGGTTGGAGCCTCACAAAAGTCCAAGTTGGTGCTTGGCAGCTGATTGCAACCATTTATATATTGTATCTATTTCATTGCACTGTTTGTGTTAATAAAAGCATTTATTCCAGTTATCAATTTTTGTGTTCCATATATAAATGTTTTGGTGATAAAAAGAGCAGTTAAAAAGAAATACTAATTCACCCCCCCTCTCAGTATTTCCAACAGCCTTCTATTCTCCGGAAAGTTCTTCTCCCGGAATCTCATTGCCCCTCTGCTGCAAGATCTTCCCAATTAATTTTCCTCCTGAGAACTTCTCACCTCAGAAAATCGATTTCCTCAATCTCTGTGTGTTTCTAAATGAACCCCAAGCCTCCTTATATTTTTCCTATTGAGACTTCAACGACTGAGATTAAGTCTATAATCAACGGGTAGGATTAAAACATGATTTGATCCGCCTTCTAGATCATTCTCACCGATATTTTGATTAATACCCATTAATATTTTAATTTTCCTAAGTTTAGACTTAGGAACCCCATTAAAAATATTAATTATTTTAATAAAATACAATCCAGGTGGAATTTCACCAAACCGTTCTGGGTTCTTTAGAACTCATGTGCCTTAGCCTTTCCACTAATTTTCATGGCTAGAGCACATCTGATGCTACCAAAAACTAACGCCGCCTCCCTGTGTGAGAGGGAGAAGGAATGAATCAGGTATTTTTTTCTTTATGACATATTTGCTCTAACATAATATTTGATTTGATTTTCTATAGAATGAAAAAACAGAAAACTGCAGCTCTTGGTAATGCATAAAGTAGTGTGATTGAACTCTTCATTGAGTTTTTTGAGTTGATGTTGGATATGAGCACTTTGTATGCATTGATGACTGACTGCAAGTTCTTTGAGAGCTATTTATATACTGGGCTCGACTGTGACTTATTGTGAGATTCAATATGTAGAAAATCATGTGGTTCATGACAAATCAGATATGTAGGATATGATACAAAAATTTAAAGGCACGAGAGTCCATCACCTTCTAGATTGATGAGCAAGAAGACATTTGGATTCTTGATTCGTAGCATGTATGATTGCGGTTGACCTGATGATCTCTTAGTATCATGCACTATGGCCAAGACTAATGGCCATAAGCCTAGTGAAGGTATTGATGAGAGGAAGGGGTCCTCGCTGATCGAGAGCACTAAGCATATCTCCTCACCACTATTGAGCTCCCAGGGTGAGGAATGGAGCATTGAGTGCTCTTGGGGTTGAGGGTTCTCTGGAAAATAGGTGTGTGTGGTCCTTACTCTTGTAGTAGGTTGAATATATCCCCTGTTGTCACGCATAGGGTGTACATGATCCTTGTCCTTTATGACAAGTCAGGTATTTCCTCCTATCTTGGTCTAGCATTGTATACCGGTACCCCAATTGGCATCATTGATCATACCCACATGCTGGACTTGTTGGGATTGTCCCTCCCCATCTGGCCAATGGGTTGAGGATTTTTGGGGTGTGTGATCGTTAACTTTGGTAAGTCAAGTATTTCACTCATGCTCGGAGGATTATGATGCAGGTGTTCTACCACATGACTCTAGAGGGTCATTATTGGCAAGATCGACAGGTAATAGGATGGATGTGATCCTTACCTCTCATAGCAAGTGGTATCTTACCAATTGATTGGACAATGGGATGGTTGTGATACTTACTCAGTGTTGTCGCTCAAATTGTACCCAAGAATGCGACAACGCTCAGGGCAGGGGCTGTCACTCTGATACTTGCCCTCTCTGTTCAAGCTGTCTCCTAGATGCAGGCTAAGGGGGGTAGTCCCTATGGAGGAGATGATGTGAAACTTGTTGGGAGCCAACATGTCAAAGAGACACAGTTGAATGGCCTAGCAACTTGGTTTGAAATTAGGTGGCAAGTATGATTATTAAACACACTTTGGTTAGATTTCTTAAGATATGAGTGAGAGACCAATGCCTTTAAATTAATTACTTGCACAATATAGATTAGTATTCTAAATTACCAGATGAACAGTTGCTGGGGATGCAAACTCTATTCTAAATGAAGTGCAAGACCTAGATCTAACGTGTGATGTAGGATCTTGGTTAATTTTAAATTAGATGCCCTATCTAGATGACCAAATTCTAGAAAATGTGATGACCAAATTCCAAAGAATGTGCGGATTGACAATTCAAAGGGATAATGATGAAATGAAAAGATGTTATGTAAACCAAGGACCACAAGGTTAGTCCCTAACAATGGCGGCAAAAAATGTTGTGATGATGTCGGGTCAAAGATAAAAGACTGAAATGTTAGTTGAAAACCAAAACCAAAAATAGTCTTGGAGAAATGTCAAAGCATCTAGAATAGGAAACTTGTCCTCAACAATGACGCCAAAAAATGTGTCGCTTGATGGGTTAAAGAAGATGACGATGAAAAGAGAAAATGTCGAAGTGCTGAGAACAAGAAACTTATCCCAGGCACCGGTGCTAGAAAATGTTGTTGCTCAAGTTGTACACTAGATTGCGCCAATGTTCATGACTGGGGCTGTCACTCTGATCCCTGTCCTCTCCGTTTAAGCTGTCTCTTTCACTTGTTGGCTCCGAACAAATAGTTCATCTCTTCATCGATGGGGACTACCCCCCTTAGTCTTAGGAGACAACTTAAACTGAGAGGGCAAGGATCAGAGTGACAACCCCTCTCCTGGGCGTTGTTGCAATCTAGTGTACAAGTTGAGTGAGAACACTATCCTTTCCAAAGATATGTCATTAAATAGTTATATTCTAAGGCGTGATTATGAGTACAAAGGTATAACAAACATTACAATTATTAACCATAGGTTTGTTGTCAAGAGGTTTCATACTCATGCCATTCCACAAGAAAATGAGAACGTGCCACTATAAAGTTGTAAAATCAGTGCCCAATCAATAGTGCTGAAAATGAAAGAAAAATACCAACATTTTAGGGACCAGTATTACATGAATAGGGCAATCGTTGAGAGCTTTAATATCTCACCATTCTAAAGAATCAAAGTACATGTATGCCTTGATTTACGTTTGGGATATTATATAACCACGATGGAGAACAGAGAATAACCTAAAACTTGTGACAAAGATTCTTCATTGTTTCATGAGAAACTCTTTACAGGCCACAAACCTTCTACCACTGCCACTTCTACCTATAGTTGTCCTTCACTATTTTTGATCTGAATTTTTATATATAACTGCCCAGATCATAACTTTGCCAAGATTTTGTTGTCAACACAGACTAGGCCATTTCAAGCCATGACAAATTTCGGCACTATATCTCTTTATCTGCTGATGTGAAAACAAGAAGTAAGAGAACCATTAACGAAATCCAACACAATTTCCTTGAAGCCATATAAAAGAGTTATCACGGGACACAATGTACACAACCACTGTAATGTTGTATCCAAAACTTTGTTATTTACTAGAACCCTTGTCTCATTTTGTTGTGCACAATGACAATGGCGAGGGGCAAACATGAGAATGCACGTAAATTGGAAGAGCATAGATATGGCATCGTGTTCATGCATGCTAATCCCTCAACCATGTTATATAGAGTTAAACAATGTTGCAAATAATCAAAACAACCTGCCGAAATATTTGTGGAATGAAAAACCTTCTGCCAAAACTCGAACAATACACACAAGGTTTAACATTCAGTTCCAGATCACTGGGTCAAGATGAGCTAAATAGATATGATCTATTTAGTGTTGCAGAATGCCATAGTTTGAGTGCCCATTTTTCCATTTCAACATAGGGGGATACAGGTTATCACAGGGGCATCTTCATTTTTCAATAGGTTATTCCCATTCGTTGCAAAGAATCCTTCTGAGGTTTGATCCAAAAATGGATCCACATCACTGAACCAATAATCTGATCTTAGAGGAGAACTATATTATTACAATAGTTCGAAACAATAAAATCAGATCCTTCAATCTTCCATCGAATTCCTTGGCTGCATATATGGTGACTGCTGGCCTAACCTGAGGGTACTCAGCCCTCCTGTTCACAATTCTGAGGTCCTCGTCCCTCTATGACTGCCTGCAGCCCTCTGTGACCACTTGTGGCCCGCTGCGACCATCTGCGGCCACCTGCAGTTTATCTTTCCTTGGCTACAGGTCACTTCCTGTGGTTGCGACCACCCTTTTATTCCCTCAGTCTGACCTGTTTTAGTTCTGTCCAAGCCCTTGGGTGATCTGACCCTATTTGTGGCATAAACAAGGCACAATCTAACCCTCCTCTAGGCCTTGGACTTCTCCAACAAAATACAAAGACCACCCTTACAAAAATTCGGCCTTAAAACTGACTCTTGGACAACTTCTGTTGAGAAATCCATTAGGGCAACACTAGGGCAACTTATTATTGATTTCTCTTGACATTTTTCTTGTGATATTATATTTTTCTTCTGTTGATTATGTTAGTGTTCTTATCATCAAATAAATGCAAAAGACGTAAAGATCACAACCATGGACACAAGATGTAGGCACTCAACGAGGGAAAAACCCCAATAAGGGGGAAACCCTAGTCAAACTCGTCCACTAGTAGATTCAAATCAAATGAGAGAACCTTGACCTTAGACCAAGACATAGACTCCCTTCCATCCATCAAGTCAGCCCTCAACACAACTTCTTAAGGTTAGGATCTGCAACTTTGAAATTCTTTTTCCATTCTCAACTCCTAGAAGTAGCTACGCGTGAAAAAAGTATATGAAGATTTCAGTTCTTTCAGCTTGATATGCTTCTCTTCTTTTCTTGCTTGGGTTATCTCTTCTTTTATAGGCCTTCACATCCCTTTAGCATCTTCTAATTGTAGAACAAGCTCATCACTTGAAACCTCCAAAATAGGTTGAGTAGCATGGCTATATGTAGTGGTTGTGTCTCTATTATGGGGCCATCTTAACAGAGTGTTTGAGGATAGTTACCCACCATTTTGTGGGTGATATCCCTAGGAGAATGTTTTTCTCCAAGATGGTCCTCAGCCGGTAGCTAGCAACCCCTTGCAGCCACAAACTAGCTCGTTGTGCCACTTCTCCACCATCTAAGCCAGCCATGTGGTCCCTCACCCATCTGCCATGATCGTATGTTTGAAGGTGGGCATCCCGAACCTAAAGGTATGCCTTGTCATTTGGTAATTGAGTATTGTAGTTTGCTTATCATGGACACTTCTGGGCAGGGATTAATGGGGGGATTTAGCGAAAAGAATGGGTTAGGTATGTGCTCTTTTGTCCCCTAGACCCTTGTTGGATGTTAACCTTGGATTCTAGTCCCATTAGATCTCTTTTACTGATCATTTGGCTTCAGGGATGGTACTTTATGGGAAACCCTGATTTTAGTTGCACAGTCTCGCTCCCTCATCCACATATATTATCAGTGTTGATAATATCGGTATCAGGAAAATATCGGCGAGGGTCTGGAAAATATGTTATCGGCAATATCGGTGAAAATATCGGCAAATATCGGCAAGCATAAAAAATGCATAATATATTCATTTTTTAAAGATTTTTAAACATATAAAGCAATAACAACATGAAATAAACACATTGGCACATAAATATGAAGAAAACACTGATATATATTATGTCAAATAGAAATGATACATCAAAGACGATACCAAATCCTGCTGATCCCTGATAATTGTCCATTCAAGGACTCAAATGTGGAGAACCAATACAAATAACATCACATATATAAAAGTATCTCATCATCATGAGTTATATGTAGCATAACAAATAAAACTAGCAGCGATCTATCTGAAATCACTGCCCTCTCCCACTTTTACGGGAAAACATGATGGGCTGTTTGCTAGGCCTGCGCTTAGTAGTAGGAGGCCCTGACCCCGCCTCTGCACCTAATGTCAAATAATGAGTGCTAGGTATGGGGCTATGCTCTCCTATATCTATAGCAGATGGTGTTGATGTTGATGCTCCCGCAGTGTCCTCCTCCTCCTCCTGCTCCTCCTCCTCCTGCTGCTGCTGCTCCTCTGACTCCGAGTCCTCCTCTCGCTGCCCCTGCTCTAATGGATCATCTGCCACTGGCTCTAACCATGAAGGTGACTCCTCCAAGAGGGGCTCCTCAGACTCCACCCTCCACGGAGATAATACATCAATATTGTCTAAGCTAAGTCACATGACACGAGGACACGAGACACGGAGGACACGTAAATACGAGTATTCAATACGAAACTCAACGACCTGGAAACAAGACACGGGGGACACATTTTATATTATAATATCTCTATATTTTAATATTCTATACTGAAATATAGTTTTATCCATATTAAATTGCAGTTGCAACTTATCTAATCAATTTAATTATAATTACTTCCAGGTTCTAGTTCCATTTCTAAAATAGAATCCAAAATTTTACTATTTAGAATTAGAATGTGATAGCTTGGTTTTGATTCTTGATATTCAATGTTCATTGTTCATGTACAACTTACAGCCACATAAGAATAACTAAAGTCTTAATCTATTGATTTCCTCTGCCCCTCTTGCGAGAATGCCACAGCTTTCCCTTTCCCTCTAGATGTAGACGCTGGTGCTGGTGGAGTTGGCAGTGGAGTTTGCTATTTTCTAGAAGCTGAAGACCTAGAAGTAGGAGCTATAGGAGGTAGACCACGTCCTCTACTAGTGGGCAGGGGTAGCCCGGGCAGGTGCTGTCACCTGGAAACATTACAATCTCCCAATCCTGAAATCCTAAAAAACTGATAAGTCTGCTGCATTTTGAATGAAATCTAAAATTCTACTTTCTCCATATGAAATCCAATGAGGCCGAAACCACTCTCAAACATCCTGAGTCATTTCATGGTAATGTTAAAAATTTAAGTAAAACGATGAAAACGAAGATTAAGGAGAATGTCACTTTTACTTTAAGAATTTAACATTACCATGAATAGCATATCAATACTAGGGCCTAGAATGCTCAAACCCTCCTTAGCAGCAACCACATAGCTCTCCCCTTCCTTCTCCAGCAATCAGAAATGAAAATGATATGAAAAAAAACCAAAATCAGGTTTTTATAGGCCATGCATAAATTTTTTACAGTCACCGGGCAATATTTTCGATCGTTGCGCGATATTTTCAAAAGCCGAAAATATCGCGATATTTTGTTGGCGATATATCGGCTCGCCGAAAATATCGCGATATTTCCGAATATCGCCGATATCTTGGCGATATTATCAACACTAATATTATTACCCCTTTTCCGCTCATTATAATTCCATTCATCATTTCTCCCACCTGGGTCCACATTCCTCCATTGCGTCCACATAGGGCTAGCTATCCCCTTCCTGTTGTCCACACCTTGGGTCGGTTCTGGAATGATGCCCAGAGGTTGATGCAACTGAAAAGAAAAGTAAAAGCATAATTGGCCACATTCAATAGGAAAATGTACCACAAAATGCAAAAGATGGTCGGGACAAACACATTTAGCACATGGGAAAAAACCAATACATGAGCTCTGCCCCATCATCATGGCCATCACCCTGGTTCCTACAGGCCCTAGATCAACATCTTTTATCATCTAGGAACCCATAATTATCCCAACTGCTGGTGGGCAACGAACCGCCCTACCTTAAAGGGGGTATCCACTGGTCTAGCTGTCTGCTACTTTAGCAGAGTTGCCTTTTTTATGCTGACTCCTCAACTCCCAGCTCTCCCAGCATGCTGTGAATCCCTTTGTTGGTCTATTCTCGGCTGTCCCAGCAAGCTGTGAATCCCCCTTGCTGATTTTCAACTCCTCCTGCATGTTCTAAGGATGCCTAGGAATACACAGTTTCCTCCTTGCACTGATGGCTGAAGTGTGTGACTGTATCGGACTCCTTGAAAACCTGTGTAACAGCCTCCCTAGGGCGGGCATAGATGGTCCCGCGAAGTAGAGGTTGAATCTTCCCTGTGGAAGACTCGTGGCTAAACAGTTAGTAGACTCGCTAAGCAGTAGAGCGTACAAAGGTAAGTTTGTTTGTCAAATGATCAAAATGAAGTCCAAAATGAGAGTTGATCTCTCTTTTTAAATCCTTGGGCCCCCCTTAGCCTCATGTGGGCCCCTCCATCCACTAGCTCGAATTCCCTCCAACGTATTCCTTGGCCAAGTTCGAATTATGCATGTGGTGTTCCCCACATTCCACTAGCTGTCAAAAATAAATCAAATTGCCTATATATCCTAAGTTTCTGCGTGTGGGGTCCTCCTAAATCAAAAATGCTGCTAAAATTGTGTTGCTGCATCTCGTGACTAATTCATTTGAGAAGGGACATGATAGTCCTCCCCTCCCAAATGTTTCTTGCCCTCAAGCAACCTCAAATCCGGGTGCTCCAGTATGTGCTCACCCTCCCAGGTGGCATCCTCGTCTGGTAAATTCTTATAGCTTTCAAAGAACTCCCTGATGTTTCTGCTCGTCAGTCTTCTCTCCCTGCTTTCCAATATGGCCTCTGGTTCCAGCACCAAATGGCCCTCATCATCCAATGAGGGTAGATCAGCTGCTGCGCTCACCTGTCATCCCAACACCTTCTTCAGGCATGAGACATGAAACACGTTGTGGATTCTGCTCCCCGTGGGCAGGGCTAGCTCATAGGTTACCTCCCCAACCTGCATAGTCACCTGGTAGGGCCCATAGAAGCGTGGTTATAGCTTATCGGCCCCCTTCTGTTTCAGCGTAGATTGTTTGTAAGGCTGCAACCGGAGGTACGCTAGGTCCCCCTCCTCAAAGTGCCTCTCTATCCTGTGCCGATCTGCATATAATTTTTGCTGATTTTGGGTCGTTGCTAGATTATCCTTGAGAGCTTTAAGGATATCTTGTCTCTCTTGGACCCATTGTTTGGCCTTTGGGGTCTGATTGTCTCCAAAAATAACATGAGCAAAAATTAGAGCATCATAACCATAGTGGGCATGGAAAGGAGTTATATCAATAGACATGTGGTGCACGGTGTTGGAGCAGAACTCGCCCAAGTGCAACCACCGAATTCACGTCCTCCGTTGACCCATCACATAGTTCCTCAGGTACCCCTCCAACCACTGGTTGACCCTCTCTGTTTGGCCGTCCATCTGAGGGTGGTAACTGGTGCTAGGAGTAAGCTTCATCCCAACCAACTTGATAAGCTCCTGCCAAAAGCCACCCATAAATCTGCTGTCTCTATTGCTAACAGTGTTCTTGGGGAGTCCATGTAGTCTAAAAACCACCCGGAAGAACAACTCGACAACCTGGGCAGCTGTGAATCTAGTGGGGATGGCAAAGAAGTGGGCAAATTTGGTCAACCTGTCCACCACCACATATATGCAATCCTTCCCCTGTACTGTGGGGAGCCCCGTGATAAAATCCATCGAGATACTTTCCCATTTCCCCTCTAGAATGGGAAGTGGCTGTAATAGCCTTGCAGGGTGAGTCAACTACCCCTTGTTCCGCTGGCAGGCCATACAATCCCTTATGTGTTGCAACATGTCCTCCTTGAGGCCTTTCCACGCGAACCTCTCCCGAACAACCATGTAAGTCTTGCGGAACCCCTGGTGTCCAGACAATGGTGAATTGTGAGCTGCTTGGAGTACCCTCTCCCTCAACTGTGAGTTGGGCACTAAGTGAATGCGCCCCTTGGATGACCTCATCCATCACACGGTAATGCTCATCTGCATGTGTCCCCTCTAGCACCTCACAGGCCTTCATGTCCTTGGAGTACTCAACCAACAACTGAGTGTTCCAATCCCGGGAGATGCTCATAAGAGATAACCCAACCGGTCTCTTGGATAGAGCATCGACCACCATGTTGTGCTTGCCCCGCACATACTCAATATCAAAGTCATAGGCCTGCACCTTGCTGACCCATGTCTACTGCCTGTCATTGAGGCCTTGCTGCCCCATGAAATGTCGAAGACCGTTGCGATTAGTCTTCACTCGGAATCAGTTGCCCACCAAGTACTAGCAGAACCTGGCCAATGCATGCATGATGGCCAGGATCTCATTGTCATATATGGAATATGACAGCTCATGTAGTAGGAGCTTCCAACTCTCGAAAGCTATGGGGTGCCCCTCCCGTGACAAAACGGTTCCAACTCCCACCCCTGATGCATCACACTCCACCATGAATGGCTGGGAAAAATCCGAGAGTGCCAAAATAGGGCAACTGCTCGTCACCTCCTTGAGGCGATCGAAAGCGGCCTGTACTCCCTCAGTCCATGCGAAGGCCCCTTTCTTGGTCAAGTCGGTCAAGGGTGCTCCTAGCTGTGAGAACCTTTTGACAGAATTCTTGTAGTAAGTGCAAATGCCCAAGAAGCCTCTCAACGTAGTCATGTCTCAGGGTAGTGGCCAATCCCAGATGGCCCTGATCTTCTCCTCATGAATCGTCACCTCGTCTGCTCCAATGATATGGTCGAGATAAAGCATCTTTGTCAATCCAAACTCGTATTTAGAGAGCTTGGCATAGAACTGCTGTTGCTCCAGAATGTGCAGTACCTCCTCCAGGTGTTGGAGGTGCTCCTCCTGTGTCCGACTATAGATCAGAATGTCATAAAAAAATACTAGCACGAATCTCCTCAACTGCCCCTCAAAGATGTGGTTCATGCAAGACTGAAATACGGTGGGAATGTTGATTAGCTCAAATGGCATGACCAGAAACTCAAAGTGCCCATAGTGGCACCGGAATGCCATCTTTGTGATGTCCTGATCTTGAACTTTGATCTGGTGGTACCCCGAACGCAGATTGATCTTAGAGAAGTACTTGGCTCCTCTAAGCTCATCCATTAGCTCATCAATGTGGGGAATGGGGTACTGGTTCTTGAGGGTCTTCCTGTTAAGGGCTCTGTAGTCTATGCACATCCGGAGGGTCCCATCCTTCTTCTTCACCAGCACTATGGAAGAAGCAAAAGTACTGGAACTAGGCCGAATGTGACCCAAAGCAAGCAGCTCCTAAATAGCTTTCTCTATCTCATCCTTATAGGCTTTGGGGTGCTTGTAAGGAGAAGTGATGACTGCCTGTATACTTGACTCTAGCTCAATGGTGTGCTCAAGCCCTCTATCTGGTGGCTGCCTTGGTGGAATGTCCCCGAACACCACTGCATACCTATCCAGAAGAGCCTGTATGTTTGCTGGTGGTGATTGTGCCTACCCCCCAGCCTTTGATGTCCTCAACTCGACTGCCCATGCAATGTCCCCATGTTGAAGATTTACCTCCATCTTGTGGGCTGAAATTGTCTGAGGCGGATAAGACTGCATGCCTCTCAAAACCACCAGTTTGCCGTCAGGCCCCATGAACTCCATCTCAGGTTTTCTCCAATCTGTTGTAACTCTCCCAAGGGAATACAACCACTGGACACCCATCACCACGTTGGTGTCTGGCACATCGACCACAAAGAAGTGGTCCGTCATCGAGTAGTTTCTCATAACTATTGTCAAGGAGGGATGTATCTGGTACACTGGATGGTACTGTCACTTGGCACTAGGACAGAGAATGCCTCAAACTTTGCCATGGTGAGGCCCTCCTCTGGACCAACTGTGCATCTATGAAGTTGTGGGTAGCCCCATTGTCCACTAGTACCGACACCATTTGTACCTGTACCGTACCTCTGATTCAGAGTGTCAAAAACATAGGAATCCCGCATAGAGAAGCAAAGACTCCCCCTGATGAGGCAAGAGATGCCCCTCCCTGTGGAGGTGGTTGTGGTGGGGGCCCTTTGTCACCCGAACTCTCTTCATCTGTCCCACCACAATCCTGCTCCACCTTGTCCTCCTAGTCATTGTCAGAAAAGACCTCAATG
Organism: Pinus taeda; assembly: GCA_000404065.3. NCBI lineage: Eukaryota > Viridiplantae > Streptophyta > Pinopsida > Pinales > Pinaceae > Pinus > Pinus taeda. The sequence continues at coordinate 25,078 of APFE030683234.1, read as the reverse complement.
TAATGTGCGCTACCTGCTGTGCACCTATGGCTTGGTGCCTAGAGCTCTCTGCATGTGAAGCATAACTTACTCTTCTGGAGGTCCTTCTGTGTCTTCTCATCTAGTTGGCCCCTCCCCTGTGTGGTCCTCAGTGGCAGGGGTCTAGTCTCATGCCCCTTCTATGGGAAAGGGGTCCGTGTAGGGAATGGCGCTCTGGTCTTGGGCGTAGAGGGTCTGCATGACTTCACCAGTCCATGTAGAGGGTCAAGCAAACCGTCGATGAAGGTGTATACCCTCCTGGCCTTGGACAGATCCTGGACCATCACTGACACGCAGAAAATCAGAAAAATACTGCTTCGGGTTGCCTGTCTGGCGCAGTTGTGTCGGCTCCCTGAGGGATGCTTCCAGATCCCTCTGATCAAATCGCTCACCACCCTCCTGGTGAAATCCTCATACAAAAATATCTGGGCATGCCCCGAAGTGGTTAGGCCGTGGGACCACCAGCCATGGGCTTCCCCCTCCAAGTGCAGCGCTGCCATCTTAATGTCCTATTGTTCTGTCATCCAGTTGAGTTGAAAGTATGTGTCCATCTTTTCAACCCAAGCCCTAGCTGTGCACTTGGCAGTGTCATCAAATGTAAGGAAGTACATCTTTCCTATGGTTCTTTGCAACTCATAGTTTTGGGTCCCCTATCCTTCGTACCCCTTGTTCCTTTCAGTCTGCTTGAGCTTGTAGTAATCTTTGAAGCAGAGGGCTTCTTTGAAATCTTTGTCCATTGCCTGCCACTCTTTGAAGTAATCCCCCATTTGGGGAGTCTCTTCCTCTCTTGCTGGTTCGATTTGTGTTATTGGCATGAAAGAGGGTAGTGTAGCCCTAGTGGGCACACTCACTGAAGGGCGCTGTGTTGTTGGTGAGGGGTGATTGAAGGGCTAAGAAGCCCCTGAATTTTCTCTGCACAAAAACCCTCTAGGTGTGGCTCTATCTTGGTTCTGTGATTTGATCTCCCCCAGCATGTCTTTCTGCCCCTTGGCCAAGTCATTGAAGGCCCTCAAGAGGCTATCAAAAGCCATCTCTTCTCTGCTCTTGGGCTCTGTCATTTCCTCCCCTTCGGCCACTGCTTTCCCTTTTTTCTTGGTCTCTGGTGTAATTTCCAGCTCCCTTTCTCTGCTCCTGTACCTCTGCCTCCAGTAAGTGATGTTCTCCTGGTCTTCTCCTCTCATAGGAAACCAACCCCACAGCTGAGGCAAGAATTAGACTCTGATACCACTGAATGTTCCTAAGTAGGAATATGAGTGATATTTAAACAAATAAACAGTGTAACAACATAAAATTAAAAACAACAATTACACATCCATGGAAACACTATAAATCTAGAACTACTGAGCCATATATTATAAAATCTGAGAGCAATGGGTAGAATATAAATGTAGTGGTGCACCTACGCTTGTCTCAAGGACAAGATGGACTAAACCCAAGTGATGGAATAGTTGAGATGATGGCCGTTTAGTTGCTGCACCACTTTCACTGCGCTGTCCCAACAAAACTGTTGATTTGCTAACTTCGACCTGCTGGAATGTGCCCAAAAACCACCCAGAAAATTATATTCTTTTAGCCTTAGACTTCTTGGACAAAACCCAGAAAAATCTAGAAGGGAATTTCTCTGATTTTGACTTTGGATTTTCGGCCTCCTTCGTACCTCTCCCCTGCTGCTACAACCAAATTCGACTTGCAAGAAACAACCTGCAAATCCCTCTGAAAATACCCTTAGAACGCTAGTTTCACTTGTACTGACTAACTCCTTGCTCCCTGGATGACCCTTGGTCTGGATGATTGCTCTCCCAGTGCCACGAGTTTGTTGCTACAGTGGCCTCTGCACAGCACCTTCGTCCAGAATATCGACTGACTGATGCTTTGGTCTAGCTCGCTGCTACTCTAGCAGAGTTGCCTTTTCTATGCTGCCTCCTCAAATCCTGACTCTCCCAACAAGCTGTGAATCCCCCTTGCTGGTTTCCAACTCCTCCTGCGTGTTCTCTGGTTGCCCAGGAATACCCAGTTTCCTCCCTGCGTTGATGGTTGAAGTGTGTGACCATACCAGACTCCCTGAAAGACCTTGTGTAACAGCCTCCCTAGGGTGAGCACGGATGGTCCCCCGAAGTAGAGGTTCAATCTTCCTTGCGGAAGACTCGTGGCTAAACAATTGGGAGAGTCACTAAACAATAGAGCGTACAAAGGTAAGTTTGATTGTTAAATGATTATGATGAATTCCAAAAAGAGCACTGATCTCTCTTTATAACTCCTTGGGGCCCCCCTAGCCTCATGTGGGCCTCTCCATCCACTAGTTCAAATTCCCTCCAATGTATTCCTTGGCTAAGTTCGAATTATGCATGCTTTGGCCCCCACATTCCACTAATTGCCAGAAATAAATTGAATTGTGTATAGTTCCTAAGTTTTTGCATGTGGGGTCTTCCTCCTAAACAAAAATGCTGCCAAAATTGTGTTGCTGCATCTCGTGACTAATTCATTTGAGAAGGGACATGACAACAGCAATAGACAACACTCCATGAATCCCAAGAGATGTTTAAAGGTTGCTCGAGATTCACTTATTGGATGAGGAAGATACACCTTTTTCACCTTTTCCCAGCTAGCCCCACAATCGTATCATGCACTTGGCAGATGACCTAGGACTTGTATGTTGATGTTGCATCACTTACACCATTATCTGTGTTGATTTGGGGTAGCATCGAATGTGCTCTAGCCTTGAAAATTGGTGGGAGAGGCTAAAGCACATGAGATCTCCAAGACCCAGAAATGGTTTGGGCAGAATCTAACAAGTTTGTGAGATATTAAAATAATTAATATTTCTAATGGAGTCCCTAAGTCTAAACTTAGGGAAAATAAAATATTAATGTGAATTAATATAAAACTGAGTTAGAATGGTTCAAAAGTCATGGATCAAGCCATATCTAATCTTAGTCATTGATTTGGTACTTAATCTTAGCTGTTGAATTGTCAATGAGAAAAGTATAAGAGGAGGTTTGAGGATCACTTGGAGAACACACTGAGTTGATCAAGAATTCGATTTTCTGGGGCAAGGCTTGCTGAGGAAATCGAAGGAGTGATCAGAGTTGTAGCTGAGGGGCAGTGAAAGTAGTAGCAGAGATGCAGAGATAGTACTAGAAGCATCAACGGAGAAGGTAGGAGAGCGTTGACGCAGAGCCAGTTAGACGCCATGCAGAAGCAGCCAGAGAGCACGCAAAAGCAGCTAGGAGCTACGCAGAGCCTGAGAGGGCCAGCGTGGGAAACGTAAAGGCTCCAGAGGCTGACACAGAGCCTCGAGAGGCTAACGCAGGGCCAAAAAGGCAGACGCTGGGCCAGAGAGGCTGACATGGACCCTAGAGGTTGACGCTGGGAGATTTCGTGGGGCAGATTGGCACTGATAATTGTCTCTGACTGAGAGGTACTATTGCCGAGGGCTTTCTCTATTGGGTGAGCCATTTTTGGCACCGAGATTGTACTCTGAAATTGCTTAATAATAAAACCCTCAGATAGCTGCACTGGTTTTCCCGCATTGGGTTTTTCCGGGGACATTAGTCCAAAAATAACAGTGTCACTTGTGTGCTTGTTTTTCCTTCAGTTGATGATCTACATGTGTTGAGACTGCACTTGTATTTATTTTCAGTATATACATGGTAAATAACCTGTAAATTAACAGAACAAGTAGGAAGAAATAAATTAGAAAGTACGGGAAGGATTTCTAACAGTTAGACTTAGAAATTCCAACATGGTATTAGCGGGAGGTTGCAGATCACAGGATAACTGAGGGCATCAATTGAGCAGAGCAGCATCAGTAGAAATAACTGTCCCGAGTGACAGAAGTTCCTAGCGGAAAAACAATAAGGGGTGACATAGTGCTTGCGTCGTCAGTTCAAGCCGGGAAGAGGATCAGTGCAGTGGCAGAGAGGAGCAGACTTGACCTATGTAGTGCTCTATCATCTTTCTCAGTGAGGAAGGATTGACGCCCGTGGCCAGGAGGTATAGATTTTGCTGGTGTTGGGATTATGCAGAGCATAGAGGCTCTAACCTTCAGTTTGCTGGGGCATAGGAGGCTGTGGTTAAGTTGCGGAGTGAAGCTGGTGGGGTACTATGGTTAGAGCAATACCTAACAGGGCAAGACCAAGGAGGAGGGAGTTGCTGCCGAGGATTTCTAGCCAAGAAATTCGAATCAGTGGTGTAGTTGCACTAACGATCGGAGTGGGGGCATCTCGACATTATCAAAGGGGTTTCCAGGAGGGAAATTGAGGCTTAGAAGGAGTCACACTAAGAACTTCCAGGAGGGGAGTAGAGAGACTCGGAAGAGTAGAAAGAGGAGAAACGAAATGGCAGTGAATGGGGTAAGAGATCAAGACAGACAGGACAAAGCCTCAAACTTCGTAGACTGGAAGGTCAGGATCTTGTCTGTTCTAGACAGGAATCGTCTCAAGCACTTCACTTTGAATATGATAGTGGTGCTAGTTGACCCAACTAAGAACGAAAAGTACGAGGAGGCAATGGCGAGGGCCAAGAGCATCAATCCTTGACGGGGTCAAGGACCATGTAGTATCACATATTCCCGAAAAGGACACGGAAAATGAGATGTGGGAGGCCCTGACGAAATTGTATCAACATACTTCCGTGCAGAGGAAGATGCTACTAAAATATCAGGTGTTGTCATACCAGATGAAGAAGAGAGAACAGATAGACACCTTCCTCGGTTGATTGAGGGAGATCTGGGATCGACCGACTTCCGTAGGGGTCACGTCGGATGGGGAGATGTCGGTGAGGATCGCATTGAATGCAGTCTCAAAGGATTGGGTGGTATTTGTCCAGAGCATACTGGGCAGGTTGATCCTTCTAGATTGGGAGGAACTGTGGGCGACTCTTGGTCAAGAAGAGATCAAAAGGCTAACCAAGGCGGGAAGCAGTGGCAAGGGGGTCAGAATCAAGGAGGAAGAGGAGGATGCTGCTCTAGCATCTGAGGGAAAGCAAGAGAAACGGAAGAAGGACCTCTCCAAGGTCAAATGCTTCCACTGTGGGGAACTGGGTCACTATGCAAGCCAGTGTACAAGGAAGAAGAGTAAGGGAGAGGCTTCTAAGATCAAGGCTGTGCTAGCAAGGGCGGAGAAAGAAGTGGAGACAGATGATGACTGTGCCATGAGTGCTCATATGCCACTTGAGAGGAAGTGGGGAGACATCGAGCTGTAGTCAGATGGACTACAAGCGATGAGGGATTGGCGGATGTCGGTAGAGACGAATGCGGATGCAGCGATCGAGGGAGCTACAGTGTTGGAGTCCCAGGACAACGTGAGGCAGCAATGCGAGATACACAAAGTTGTTGCAACAACGCAGAGATTAGAGAGGGAGCATTTGTCAGTGACAGAGGGAGCTTCAGCATCGGGAGTGTTTCTAGCCTGACGGAGATGTCAGAGTTGGGAGATCAATTACTTACTTGTCAGTAACTGAGTTGCAGTGCATCAGTTAGCAGTAGCAGTGCTATGGGCAGCACGATGTAGCATGATGAGAGGGGTTGCAGTGCAGATGCAGCAGTGGCAAGGCCATGGGTAGCAACACGGATGAAGAGAGAGTTGCCGTAGGGATACAACAGTGGCAGGGCCATGGGTAGCAGTACATGATGCAGCAGTGCAGAGGATGTTGGGCAGAGAGGCTTAGCATCAACACAGGGACCGATGCCGGATGATCAGGGTGATACTCAGTAAGGAGTATCACTAGAGCACAATCCTCGCTAAGAGGGAGTGTTGATTTGGGGTAGCATCAGATGTGCTCTAGCCTTGAAAATTGATGGAGAGGTTAAAACCCATGAGATCTCCAAGACCCAGAAATGGTTTGGGCAGAATCTAATCAGTTTAGGAGATATTAAAATAATTAATATTTTTAATGGAGTCCCTAAGTCTAAATTTAGGGAAAATAAAATATTAATGTGAATTAATATAAAACTAAGTTAGAATGGTGCAAAGGTCATGGATCAAGCCAGATCTAATCTTAGCCGTTGATTAGGGACTTAGTCTTGGCCGTTGATGTTGGAATATCTAAGTTTAATCTGTTAGAAATTCTTCATGTAATATCTGATTTATTTCTTCCTACTTGTTCAATTACTTAACAAGTTATTTTCCATGTAAATACTAAAAATAAATACAAGTATAGTATCAACACATACAGAACATCAACTGAAAGTAAACAAGCACACAAGTGACACCATTGCTTTTGGACTAATGTCCCCGAAAAAACCCAATGCAGGAAAATTGGTGCAACTATTCAGAGGGTTTTTCATTATGTAGTTTCAGAATACAACCTGGGTACCAGAAATGGCTCACCCAACAAAAAATGCCCTCGACAGTAGTACGTCTCAGTCGAAGACAGATATTCCGGTTAACACACTGGATGAACGATCCCTCAGAAACAATGCAGCTTCTGCTGCTTTGTGTCACTCTGGTAGGGAATACGTCACCCTATTCGGTTTTCCAGCTCTCAGTCTGTCCCACAAAATGCTACCAGCGTTGCTTCTAGGCCTTGCATGAGCCTCTCTGGCCCAACATCAACCTCTCCGGGGTCTGCGTAAGCTTTTGGAGCCTCTGCATCAGACCTTGGAGCCTCTGCGCCTCACATGCTGGCCCTCTCTGGCTCTTGGCAGCTCCTAGCTGCGTCTGCGTGGCCTCTAGCTGGCTCTGCGTCTCTTTTCCGGCTTTGCGCTGATCCTCCTGGTACTAACTCTGCCTCTCTGTTATGTATTCATTGCCCCTCAGCTGCAACTCTGATCACTCAATTTCCTCAGTAAACCTTGCCCCAAAAAATCGAGTTCTTGATCTCTCTCGGTGTGTTCTCCAAGTGACCTTCAAGCCTCCTCTTATACTTCCTTGTTGAAAATTCAACAACCGAGATTAAGTCCCTAATCAATGGCTAAGATTAATTATGGCTTGATCCATGACTTTTGGACCATTTTAACAGAGTTTTATATTAACACACATTAATATTTTATTTTCCCTAACTTTAGACTTAGGGACTCCATAAAAAATATTAATTATTTTAATATCTCTCAAACTATTTAGAATCTGCCCAAACCATTTCTAGGTACTAGAGATCTCATGTGCTTTAGCCTCTCCACAATTTTCGTGGCTAGAGCACATTCAATGCTAGCCCAAGTCAACAATTGAATTGTCAATGAGAACAGTATAAGAGGAGGCTTGAGGATCACTTGGAGAACACACTGAGTTGATCAAGAATTTGATTTTCTCAGCTAGGGCTTGCTGAGGAAATCGAAGGAGTGATTAGAGTTGCAGCTGAGGGGCAGTGAATGCAATAGTAGAGAGGCAGAGATAGTACTGGGAGCATCAGTGCAGAAGGAGTGATCAGAATTGCAGTTGAGGGGCAGTGAATGTAGTAGCAAAGAGGCAGAGATAGTACCTGGACCCTCTGCGTCTCACATTCTGGTCCTCTCTGGCTCTGTGCAGCTCCTTGGCTGCCTCTGCGTGGCCTCTAGCTAGCTCTGCTTCTCTTTCCCAGCTCTGCGCTGATCCTCCTGGTACTAACTCTGCCTCTCTGCTATGTATTCACTGTCCCTCAACTGCAACTCTGATCACTCACTCAATTTCCTTAGTAAACCCTGCCCCAGAAAATCGAGTTATTGATCTCTCTCGGTGTATTCTCCAAGTGACCCTCAAGCCTCCTCTTATACTTTTCTCGTTGACAATCCAACGGCCCAGATTAAGTCCCTAATCAACGACTAAGACTAATTTTGGCTTGATCCATGGCTTTTGGACCATTCTAACAGAGTTTTTTATTAGTACACATTAATACTTTATTTTCCCTAAGTTTAGACTTAGGGACTCCATTAAAAATATTAATTATTTTAATATCTCTCAAACTGCTTAGAATCTGCCCAAACCATTTCTGAGTATTAGAGATCTCATGTGCTTTAGCCTTCCACCAATTTTCGTGGTTAGAGCACATCCAATGCTACCCGAAATCAACACTCCCTCTTAGTGAGGACTGTGCTCTAGTAATACTCCTCACTGAGCATCACCCTAATCATCCGACATCGGTCACTGTGCTGATGCTAGGCCTGCTGCCCAACATCCTCTGCACTGCTGCATCATGTACTACTACCCATGGCCCTGCCACTGCCACTATTGCATCTATACGATATCTCCCTCTGCATTTGTGTTGCTGCACATGGCCCTGCCACTGCCACTGCAACCCCTCTCATCATGCTGCCCATAGCACTGCCACTGCTAACTGCTGGACTGCAACTCAGTTACCAAGAAGTAAGTAATTGATCTCCCAACTCTGACATTTCTGTCAGGCTAGAAACACTCCCGATGCTGAAGCTCCCTCTGTCGCTGACAAGTGCACCCTCTCTGACCTCTGCGCTGCTGCAACTATTCCATGCATCTTGCATCGTTGCACACTTCTCTATACCATCTTGCACCAGTGCAACACTCCCGTGCTTCTCTCACTGCTGCCTCACGCTATCCTGGGAATCCTGCACTGAAGCTCCCTCTATCGGACCATCTGCATCCATCTCTACTAACACCCGTCAGTACTACTACTCCTCTTCGGGGCTCCCATAGCAAGGTCTAATCCAAGAGGCTGGGTACCTTGAGGATGTTGCCCCTCATCGCTTGTAGTCCGTCTGACTATAGCTCAGTGTCTCCCCACTTCCGCTCAAGTGGTGTGTGTGCACTCATGGCATAATCGTCATCTGTCTCCACTTCTTTCTCTACCCTCGCTGGCGCTACCTTGGTCTCAAAAGCCTCTCTCTTACTCTTCTTCCTCGGACACTGGTTCGCATAGAGACCCAGTTCCCCACAATGGAAGCATTTTACCTTAGATAGGTCCTTCTTCTTTCTCTTCTCTTGCTTTTCTGCAGTTTCGAGAGCCGCATCTTCTTCTTCCTCTTTCTTGATTCTAACCCCTTTCCCGCTACTCCCCGCCTTGGTCACCCGCCTCATCTCTTCTTGACGAAGAGGTGCCCACAGTTCCTCCCAATCTGGAAGGCTCGACCTGCCCAGTTTGCTGTGGACAAATACCTCCCCATCCTCTGAGACTGCATTCAATGTAGTCATCACCATCAGTTCCTGATCTGGCGTGGCCCTATGGAAATTAGCTTATCACGGATCTCCTTCAATCCACCGAGGAAGACATCTATCTGCTCTCCCTTCTGCATCTGGTATGATCTCAACTGATTTCCAAGTAACATCTTCCTCTGCACGGAAGTTTGCTGGTACAATTTCTTCAGGGCCTCCCACATCTCATTTGCCGTGTCCTTCTTGGCAATATGCGGCACCACATGATCCTTGACCCCATCAAGGATGATGCACTTTTCCCTGGCCATTGCCTTCTTGTACTTTTCATTTTCAACTGGGTCAACTGGGATCGCTATCGTTTTCAAGGCGAACTGCTTGATGCAATACCTATCTAGAATGGACAAGATCCTGACCTTCCAAACTACGAAGTTGGAAGCTCCGTGCAGTCTATCCTAATCTCTTAGCCCGTTCACTGCCATCTTGCTGCTCTTCTTCCGACTCCTCTAAGTCCCTTTACGTCCCTCCTAGAAGTCCTCGGTTCGACTCCCTCTGAGTCTCGATTTCCTTTCTGGAAATCCCTCCTCCTTGGTCTTGCCTTGTTAGGTACTATTCTGACCACAGTACCTCACCAGCTTCGCTTTGCAAATTATTCGCAACCCCCTATACCTTAGCAACTTGAAGAACTGAGCCTCTGGGCTCTGCGCAATCCCGACACTAACAAAATCTACACCTCTTGGCCACAACATCAATCCTTCCTGCTTGAGAAGGATGACTGGGCACTGCGTAGGTCAGGGTTGCTCCTCTCTGCCACTGCGCTGATCCTCCTGGCTCGAACTAATGACGCAGACACTTTGCGTCACCCCTTCATTGTTGCTTTTTGCTAGGAACAACTTCTGTCACTCGTGACAGTTGTTTTCTACTGCTACTGCTCTGCTCGGCTGATGCCTTCAGTTATCTTGTGATCTGCAACCACCCTCTGATACCATGTTGGAATTTCTAAGTTTAACCCGTTGGAAGTTCTTCCCGTACTATTTGATTTATTTCATCCTACTTGTTCAATTACTTAACAAGTTATTTACCATGTAAATACTGAAAATAAATACAAGTACAATATTAACACATACAGATTATCAACTGAAAGTAAACAAGCACACAAGTGACACCATTGTTTTTAGACTATTGTCCCCGAAAAAAACCCAATGTAGGAAAACCGGTGTAGCTATTTAGAGGGTTTTATTATTATGCAGTTTCAGAATACAGCCTGGATGCCAAAAATGGCTCACCCAACAGAGAATGCCCTTGGCAGTGGTACCTCTCAGTCGGAGACAGATATTCGGGCTAAAACACCGGATGAACGATCCCACAGCAACAACGCAGCTGCTGCTGCTCTGCGTCACTCTAATAGGGACAACATCACCCTATCCGGTGCTCCAGCTCTTAGTCTGTCCCACGAAATGCTCCCAGCGCTGCCTCTAGGCCCTGCGTTAGCCTCTTTGGCCCAATTTCAGCCTCTCTGGGCTTTGCGTCAGACCCTGGACCCTTTGCATCTCACACGCTGGCCCTCTCTAGCTTTGCGCAACTCTTGGCTGCCTCTGCGTGGCCTCTACCTGGCTCTGCGTCTGTCTCCCGGCTCTGCGTTGATCCTCCTGGTACTAACTCTGCCTCTTTGTTATGTATTCACTGCCCCTTAGCTGCAACTCTGATCACTCACTCAATTTCCTCAGCAAACCCTGCCCCAAAAAATTGAGTTCTTGATCTCTCTCTGTGTGTTCTCCAAGTGACCCTCAAGCCTCCTCTTATACTTTTCTCGTTGAAAATTCAACGACCGAGATTAAGTCCCTAATCAACGGCTAAAATTAATTCTGGCTTGATCCATGACTTTTGGACCATTCTAACATAGTTTCATATTAATACACATTAATATTTTATTTTCCCTAACTTTAGACTTAGGGACTCCATTAAAAATATTAATTATTTTAATATCTCTCAAATCGTTTAGAATCTACCCAAACCATTTTTGGGTATTGGAGATCTCATATGCTTTAGCCTCTCCACCAATTTTTGTGGCTACAACACATTCGATGCTACCCCAAATCAATAGTTGAATTGTCAACGAGAAAAGTATAAGAGGAGGCTTGAGGATCACTTGGAGAACACACCAAGTTGATTAAGAATTCGATTTTCTCGGGTAGGGCTTGCTGAGGAAATTGAAAGAGTGATCAGAGTTGCAGCTGAGGAGCAGTGAATGTAGTAGTAGAGAGGCAGAGATAGTACCGGGAGCATCAACGCTGAAGCCAGGAGAGGGTTGACGCAAAGGCAGCGAGAGGCCACGTAGAAGCAGCCAGAGGCCATGCAGAGGCAGCCAGAGGCCACGCAGACGCAGCCAGGAGCTACGCAGAGCCTGAGGAGGGCTAGCATGGGAGACATTGAGGCTCTAGAGGCTGACGTAGAGCCCCGAAAGGCTGACGCAGGGCCAAAAAGGCTGATGCTGGGCAGACGCGGGGCTAGAAAGGCTGACGCAGACCCTGGAGGTTGATGCTAGGAGATTTCGTCGGGCAGATTGGTGTTGATATCTGTATCCGACTGAAAGGTATTACTGCCGAGGGTATTCTTTTTTGGGTGAGCCATTTCTGGCACCCAGATTGTATTCTAAAACTGCTTAATAATAAAACCCTTAGATAGCTGCACTGGTTTCCCGCATTAGGTTTTTTTGGGACATTAGTCCAAGAATAACGGTGTCACTTGTGTGCTTGTTTTTCCTTCAGTTGATGATTTGTATGTGTTGAGACTATAGTTGTATTTATTTTCAATATTTACATGGTAAATAACTTGTTAATTAACAGAAAAACTAGGAAGAAATAAATCAAAAAGTACAGGAAGGATTTATAACAGTTAGACTTAGAAATTCCAACAACCTGAGCCCTTAGAAATGGTCTACAAGCATCTTTGACTTACTTGGGGATCCATGAGGTCACTTGTGTTCCTTCACAACCATTGGGAGCACCACAGGTTTATTATGTGGAGAACAAGGGGCCAACCCATTTTCCATTACTTTTGGAAGTCCAACTCATCATTTTGGCACTTGTGGACTTCATCAAGCCTCTTAGAGAGTCCAACAACATGCATTATTGATTATTCGACCCCTTGGGAGGCTTGTTATTTTGTTTATGAGCTAGTTTGGCAGGCTTGTCACCAATAGATAGTTATTGACACATTATTTTTAGTTGATGGTCTAATGTAGGCTCAAATTAGGTAATTCGAACTCCTTAATGAGTGTATAAATAGGAGAGAGATGAATTCATTTTGTATCATTAGAAGGATTGGATCATTCTCTCTCTTGAGAATTTCACATTTCTTACTTGGAGGACAAATTGGAGCATGGATGAATTTTGATGTTTGGATTGGATTTTCTTATCTCAAGGCTTCTTTATTGGCAAATGCATTGATGGTTGGATACATTCTCTTACATGTAAGTACGATATTGATGCTATTTTCTTTTACTTTGTCACACATTGATCATGGGATTTTCACTATTTTAGGGCTAATTGCTGCATGTATTTACTACTTCATTGTGGAATTATGTTTCTATATAGCATATCTCTATGTGTGGGCCATGTTTGTTGAACTAACTGTCCTAGAGATCGAAGTTATCTTGATAAGCCATCTTCATTTGCAAGCGAAGTATAAATGCTTTAAGGACACTTTCCTTTTTTGCCCTAACATTGGACGAAGTTGCCCTTAGAGCCTCCTTGAGCTAGAAAGAAGATCCTTCTTCATAATTCTTCCTAACTCCATATCCCCAAAAAGAATTAGGCATTGATCCACCATAAGGTGATCACCTTAAAACCTTTTTCTTCACCTTTTTCCCCTCTTTTCTAGATCTAGCCACACTAGGCCACCTAGGACATCACTTTCTCAACAAAGTAGCCATAGAAAATGTTCGATCTCATAGAGTCTACTGCGTTGGGGTGTCCTCAAGGTCTCCTCCAAATTTGAAGAAATTCTGACAGTGGGATTGTGAGATATCCCAAGCCCTAACTCCGAGATCAAACTTTTCCCTGGTGTTCCCTAGGCTAGTACCTCATAGGATCAATTTGACACCTTTAAGTGGAAATTCTTGTTCCGATCCTTTGACCTTCCTTGTTTAGGGTAAGATCATTATCAATTGCTAAACTCGCTCCCCTTAACCTGGGCTGGGTCCACTTGGTCTCGTGTGGTCCCATACCTTTGAAAAGTTAATTCTTCAAGAACCATTTGGGAAACCAAATTCAATTTGGATTTTAGGGATTGGGAAAAGCCTTTTCTAGACACATTCCTTAAACCTAGCCTTTAAATTCTCACCTCCTTCTCTTAGAAAGCCTCGTACCTTGCTTGAAGAGCAAGCAAGCTCCATTATTAACCTCCTTCTAGGAAAGAATCATTAAAGTCACTTCACATCCATTTGTTGATTCATCCTTCACAAGTGACTTTCCATATACCTGGTCTCCTCCCATCGGTGAAAGTGCATAAAGAGTGGGGTGTCTTAGCTGAAGTGACAGTGGGCTAAGTCTCCATTGTTGCCCTTGATCTAGCAGTTGCCCATTTAGGAGTCCCTTTTAGGCCCCTTGCTATTTGAGCGGTAACATTTTGGTGCTGTTGCCGGGGACACGAAATGTGTGTTTTGTTCCCCGTACGACATATTGACATAACATTATTGGCAACTCCATTGGAAGAACGAAGCCCTGGTTCTTCATTCAACTTCAAAGTTAATGATTGTAGGGTGAAGCAAGCATTTATTAAGGCATCTACATTCACCTCGGCAACTCCATTTTCAATTCTAATATGTAAAAATCCTAAGAAATGGATCATTTTGAGCAGCATGGTTTCCCTCCTTCTCCCTATGATGACCTTAGTACTGAAGAAGTTCTAGAGCGCCTTGAGATCAAGGCGTGGATGAGAAGTGGGATGCCCAAATTCAAAGCAATTCTTGATCAAGATGCCAATGTCCATCTTGACGAGTTCTCTTGGGCCTTAGCCCTGACAAGGATTGAAAATGACATAATTATGAGATTGTTGGCCTTATCATTTGTAGGCCAAGCTAAAGATTGGTATGATAGCCTCCCTCATGAGATTGCCATTGAATATGAATGTTGTGAAGATATCTTTTTAGAAAGATGGGGTGGCACCCCTCATGAAGAATGGATGACTCATAGGTACCCCTTTGAGTAAAAGCTACATAATGAAAGGAATAGTCTTGAAAAGAGTCATGGTAAATGTGTGGAAGACATCTTAAGTTCCCCTTTAATGTCTAAAGAGAACCCTCCTCCCGTTACATGTGACAATGTAGGCAATGATCAGGAAGATGAGTCTTTGTTGGGTCCACATGATGAACCGAATGATTATAAAAGCATGTGTGTTGAAAAACATGGGTCCATGGAAAGTGAATTTGAGACCGACCTTACCTTTCTCAAGGATAGTACTCCTGATGATTATCTTAGACCCTAGACGTAAGAGATAGTAATACAAAGCAAATTTCAAATAAAGAATAGTCATATCTTTCTTATAAAGAAGATCTGCAACAAATCAATCATACCTTGTGTTTTTCTTTAACAAACCTTGTAGAGTTTTCTTTATTGAACTACTCCCTCTGAATTATGACAATGTCTTCATGGTTCATTTCTTTATGAGTCAACTTGTGCCCAAGGATCCAATTCGATTGCTCAAGTCACCACATCTGCAATATTTATTGACAAGCACAATCAAAATATACACATACAATGTCATAATATTTATCTAGGGTTTTCATTACCTCTTGGAAAAAGAATTTCAAAGGATTTTGAGTACAAACCTTTTGAGTACCTATAAACCCTATCTTTATAAAAGGTTATTAGATACCTACAAACCCTAAATATCATGAATTAGGGTTTCTTAGAGGGAACAAGAGTTTCTATACATTTTATCTAGAATTTTACAATCGTTGGATATTAACATTCTTCTTTATGATAGAAACTTGCAAATCTTAGAAGCAACTAAACCCTAAAAAACATTTCATACTAGATTCTAAACAAATTATCATGCTCGACTTACCTCAAGCTTGCATATGTTTGTCTTTCATGCTTGAAAGATTGATATTCCTATGAGCTTGTTTCCCTTTTCTTGCAAATTGAAGACAAATTGTTAGATAACTAAAAACATGAAGAGTAGTAACAATACTTACTTGATTTAAGTGAAGACTTCGAGTTGGTTCCTAAAATGTTGGACGCCTTTTTCTTGACAGTAGTAGATGCTTCCAAGAGCTACTACAGGTCCCCCGTAAGGCTTTTCTTCTTATTGCTATAGACAAAGATGCATAAGCTTCTTTTATCATTATTTATAGTACATGCTTCTAAGGTGATAGGATTACAAGCTCTTCTCCTTTAACTGTTTTATTAGGATACCTGTAGCTTAGATTCATCCCTTAGACTAGGTCTTTCTCAATCACAACACTGAGTTTGCAAAGGCTTCTAGAATTCTTCCAAAAGAGGCAATTTTGATCTTCTTCAGTGTGCCACAATTCGTATAATACCACGAGAGGCTTTTACTAATCTTGTCAAAGACTAATGTATATTCATGAGGGTGACCCTTTGATTAGGGCTTCACTAAATCATTGAAGTAGACCTTGAATATGCCTTACAAAAATAGAGATTCTTCGAATCCTTCAAGGTCAGTTTTTATGTCACTGTAGGGTTTGGTCTACCTATATAAAAGTGCCCAGGTCTGCGTCCTCTTTTATAAGAATTTCGGCTCCTTCTATGGTGACTTTAGTTTCACAACAGGCCTTTCAAATAGGTCTACAAAGGCTCTATATAGTTTGGTCTTGGTCTCTTTAGTAAGTGAGCTATTTTCTTGGGTATAAGGTATACCTTTGTAATTATGCACATAACCTTATATAGTTCGGATTTTTGAGCTGATTTCAAACCCTCAATTTCATGCACAAAGCTTCGCTTTTCCTTTCAAGATTCTCGGCCTTGACTAGGCTATTTATCTAGCCCCTCAATCCTTAAGAATGATGCCTCTAGACCTCTGTACTCTCCTTGTTTTAGGTTTGCGGCCTAATTACAAAGATAGGCTCAGAAATATATATTTATTTAACTCAGACCATCCTTCCAGGAGCTCGGTCCCAAGGAATTAGCTTCCATTTTCTTGTCTTGAAGCCCTCTAGCACAATCGTGACCTTCTAACTGCCCTTGTGCCAATGTCCTAAGCTCTAATACCATGCTGAGAAATCCATTAGGGAAATACTAGGGCAACTTATTCTTGATTTATCTTACTTGATATTTACTTGTGATATTATATTTTTCTTTTGTTGATTATGTTAGTATTCTTATCATCAAGTAAATGCCAAAAACATGAAGATCACAACCATGAACACAAGATGTAGGCACTCAGCCAAGGCAAAACCAATATAAAGGGGAAAACCTAGTCAAACTCTTCGACTAGTAGATTCAAATCAAATGAGACAACCTTGACACTAGATCAAGACATAGACTCCCTTCCATCCATCAAGTCAGCACTCAACACAACTTCTTAAGGTTAGGATCTGCAACTTTTGAAATTCTTTTTTGATTCTCGACTCCTGCAGCTAGCTACGTGTGATAGAAAAATATGAAGACTTCGGTTCTTTCAACTAGATATGCTTCTCTTCTTTTCTTACTTGGGTTATCACTTCTTTTCCAGGCCTTCGCATTCCTTTAGCATCTTCTAATTGCAGAATGAGCTCATCACTTGAACCCTCCAAAATAGGTCGAGTAACATGTCTATATATAGTGCTTGTGGCTCTATTATGAGGGCGACTTGTGTTTGAAGCCGACTTGATGAGCTTGATGTGCTTGAGGATGACTTGATGGATGAGGTACAATACACATACAATAATTTTTCTTTCTTGATAAAAGAGCCCAAGAAGGGTCTTTTACATAATGATTTTTACTTTGACTCAACAAAACTCCTAGAGCACACAATGGGTGCTTTGACCTATTGACCAATCACCCAAGAATGAAACCCATGCTTTAATAAGTCACTTTTCTTTTACAATAAAAGTTTCTTTTTCTTTCTTTTGACAAATACAATTATGAAGACTGACACTAGTTACATTCTTCAACAGCTTCGTGATAGAACCCCAACTTGGCCTCTCGTAGGGTTGTTCTTCGTGCACAAGGGAGTCCATCCATATTGTCTTCAATGACTACTCTTTTCAACAAGGCTCTGAAACCATGTTGATTTTTCTACAAGGATGCTTAGTAGAAACCAATTTTTTGATTTGATAATTACTTCCTCATGATTTCCAATCAATTTATCTTATGCCACTTATATCATTGAGCAATTATACTTAGAAAGTCTCAACAGTGATGCAATGAAAACAATAGGATTATAAAGAGACAACCATGCACAATAGAGACAACAAATTTTCCCTGGGAAATTGAAACTTGGGAGAAAACCCAACAACTTATCTTCTAGGAGAAATTGTTCTTTAGCAAGGTTCATAATTATATAAATTGTCTAGAAATTTGTGCCAAAAACCAAGTCTAAGATACTAGTCAAACATGGTCAAATACCAACCAATCAATGTTTGGTCAAACCACCCAAGATTAGAAAAGCCAACATTGGTCAACTATCAAAATTTTGGCCCTGCAGTCAACTCGGGCCTCCAGTCAACGAATTGCGGTCAAATGTAAACTGTGGTCAACAATCAAGTTGGTCAAAGTCAAGCTTAGTGAAACTTCTAAAAACTCGGACAACTTCATCCTCTTATCTGTTCCTTTCTACGAGTTCTTTAGAAGAAGATGTTGTGTGTTGTGGTTGGTCGAAATGAGGATGTCATATTTTTATATATACTTGTCAAATGTGGAGGATTTGACCAAGGGTCATACCCTTTCATGGTGGGGTCGAATTGACAATTTGGAGCCTAGATGAACCCCATAAATTAAGCTTTTATTTTTATTTTGATAATTGTCCTTGGCCGACATGTTGATTTGGGGTAGCATCGGATGTGCTCTAACCACGAAAATTGATGGAGAGGCTAAAGCACATGAGATCTCGAATACCCAAAAATGGTTTGGGCAGATTCTAAACAGTTTGGGAGATATTAAAATAATTAATATTTTTAATGGAGTCCCTAAGTCTAAACTTAGGGAAAATAAAATATTAATGTGAACTAATATAAATGTGTTAGAAGGGTCCAAAAGTCATGGATCAAGCCAGAGTTAATCTTAGTCGTTGATTAGGGACTTAATCTCAGCCGATGAATTGTCAACGAGAAAAGTATAAGAGGAGGCTTGAGGGTCACTTGGAGAACACACCGAGTTGATCAAGAATTCGATTTTTTGGGGCAGGGCTTGCTGAGGAAATCGAAGGGGTGATTAGAGTTGCAGTTGAGGGGCAGTGAATACAGAGGCAGAGAGGCACAGAGGGTACTAGGAGCATCAACGCAAAAGATGGGAGTGAGGGACGCAAAGCCAACTAGAGGTCACGTAGAGCTAGCCAGGGCCGACGCAGAGGTAGCTAGGAGTTGCGCAGTGCCAGAGAGAGCCACTGTGGGTGACGCAGACGCTTTAGAGGTTGACGCAGGGCGAGTTGGGATTACGCTGGGCTGACGCTAGGCCAGAGAGACTGACGCAATACCTAGAGGCAGACACTGGAGATTTCGTGGGGCAGATTGGAGCTGAGAGCTGTGGGATTGTTCATTCGGGGTTTTAGCTGGAATATCTGTCTCCTACTGAGAGGTAATACTGCCAAGATCATTCTCTGTTGGGTGAGCCGCTTTGGCACCCAGATTGTATTCTGAAATTGCTTAATAATAAAACTCTCAGATAGCTGCACCGGTTTTCCTGCATTGGGTTTTTCCGACTGAGAGGAACTACTGCCGAGATCATTTTCTGTTGGGTGAGCTGGTTTGGCACCCAGATTGTATTCTGAAACTGCTTAATAATAAAACCCTCAGATAGCTGCACCGGTTTTCCCGCATTGGGTTTTTCCGGGGACATTGGTCCAAAAATAACGGTGTCACTTGTGTGCTTGTTTTTCTTTCAATTGATGATCTACAATGTGTTGAGCATGTACTTGTATTTATTTTTAGTATTTACATGGTAAATATCTTGTTAATTAAATAGAACAAGTAGGCAAAAATAAATCAAAAAGTACATGAATGATTTCTAACAGTTAGACTTAGAAATTCCAACACGACTTGGGAGGCCTCTTGGTATGCGGGAATACCTCCCGATGCTACACAAAATATCAACAAATAAGGTTGGTAGTGTGACATATATTTTGAAATTTAGATCTAATTTTAGTATAGGTTGGACAATATAAGGGAAAGTGCTTTTCATCTTCAACATCCTTCGTGTCATAAATGTGATAGACTCTTTCATCTTTGGTATTTTTGGAATTGATCAACGCCTAATTTTACAATGGAGCTCAATAGGATTTTTTCTTATTTTAGCAACATTTATATTCTTCTTTACACTAGTCAAGACAGAGATATTTTTTCTATTTTTTCGAGATTTAGGTTGATTACCTCCTTATAATATCTTACTTTACTTTTTCCCTCTAACCTTTATCACCCCACAATTTCTTGTCAAATTTTGATGTAATAATGTTTTTATTGTTAATCCATATTATTCAAGATAATCTCCTCCTCTATCTCCTAATGATCTAGCCATGAATTGGCATCGTTATGCCATCCTTGTCTATGCTAAAGGTGATTTTACTGGAGTTAGACGTAATTTTTCAGGAGCCTCTTGACTTCCATGTTTAATCTCTTCTTATACATAAGATACCTAGTCATAGCCAAGTTTTCAATGGGGGAAGACATACTTCAATGAGGACAGGGTAGGGTATATTTCCTATAATCTCGAGATTATAGTTTATAAACTACTCTTGGATCTATTCCATCTTCTTCCATCACTTTGCAGAGACTAGTGTTGAAAAAATCGGCATTGGCAAAAAATCGGCGAGGGTCTAGAAAACATCTTCTCGGAAACATGGACTTAAATACCGGCAAAAATCGGCAAACTTCTTAATAGAAATCTGGGAGGATTCATAGATGCTTTGCCAAGATTATAAGGATTCTTCGCCAAAAGAACAATATCATCGACATAAATGAGAAGAGTGACGACTATACCGGTGAGAGTGGGGCTAACACAACTGGTCTCTTCTAAATACTCCTATACTTATCAATGTAAATGCCCAAAGGTGTAGGGGAAAGGGAAAACCTTGGTTGACTTTAATATTGGAGTTATGGTCCGTAGTTGAATGTTCTCTCTCTCTCTCTCTCTCTCTCTCTCTCTCTCTCTCTCTCTCTATATATATATATATATATACGCACACATTTAGATTGTTACTAGACCTAACTTTGAACAAAACCCAATTATTGACTTGGTAAAAACTTCACAATAGAATAATTTTAAGACTTTTGGGCAATTTTTAGAACGAATTTGCAACAACCACCCTCATACACAACTAATTATTGGGGCGAGCTAGCAATATCAGTCCTCAATTCAATTATGTTAATGAGAGAGCAGATATGGTAATTGGTGGAACTATAAATTAGTGAACCATGGTCATGTGTGTTATTTTCTGTGTGAAAAACTCGTGATAGACGTTAAATGGTGCTTACCATGTCAGCTTAAGCCTCATGGGAGGTTTCTTGGTGGTGTTATTCTGTCCCTTCATGTAATTAGAGTGTACTTGTCACCAATGCTTGTCGATTCTTAGTATGTTTGATTACATACTAATGTTCCTTCAACAAGTTGTGCTTGAGGTTGTGTTGGGGGGAGGGGGATAAAGTCCATAACAACTATATTTAACACTGCTTCCCTTTTTGAATATTGGATTGACAATCATTCCGGACATTCCAATAGAATTGCGAGTTTTCCTACTGTAAAATTCTACTATAGCTACTTCTATGGCAGGGTATTGATTGAATTGAAGCACCTATGCTGATATATTGAAGTGGAAAACTTCTTGATACGCAAATATATATATATATATATATATATATATATATATATATATATATATATATATATATATATATATATTGATAGAAGATTGTGTTTTTACATTGGTGGTTCCTGGCTTATATATCGCCATGAGCACCCTTTGGGGAAAGGGCATGATCTTATGATCATGCCCTTTCGTCTAATTTAACCTAAAATTAAATAATAAACCTAAAGTTAATACGAACTAATTTTTTACATAACATTGCCTTCCTTTCGAAAGAATGCTTTGTCCTCAAAGCATATGTAATGATGGGTGTTGTTGACAAATGCTTCATTCTCCCAAGAAGCGTCTTCTTCGAGTAAGTCCTTCCACTTGATCAGATATTCCAAGATGATCAAGGTCCCACACTTTAAAAGGTCTTGGATTAATCTCTCAATTTCCGTTTTTTGGTGATGTGCATATTGGTATGGCCTGATGTTGATGGGGTCTGACCCTGCCTTGACTTCTATTGTATGGTCAATTTCCCTATTAGGCGGCATCTTCATTGGTAGGTCTTGAAATAATTTTTCATGCTTTCGAATTAGATCTTGTATCTCTGGTGACTCTTCAGTGGTCATATTTGCAGATAACATTTCTAATTGGTGACATTGTACTACATAAGCGGGTGCTCCTTTTCGAATCATCTTCATCATCTAAGATGATGATACAATTTGATTCTCTGGTGCTTGGAATCTGTGTAATTTGTACTTCTGATCTCCCCATTTGAATTTTATAAATTGTACTTGATGGTTGGCAGCATAAGTACCTAAAGTTCGTAGCCATTGGATACCTAAGACTACATCTACTCCTCCTAACGGTACCGTGAAGAATGGAGACTCTAAATTAAAGTCTTGAATCTACAAATTGACCTTACGACATTTCCCCACCCTTTCAATCTTCTCATCGTCAGCTACAATCACTTTCATGTTTGGTAAGGGAAATGAAAAAATATTGAGTCTCTTTGCCATGGTTGCATCTAAAAAATTGTGTGTGCTACCAGAGTCGATGAGAACCACTACGTTGTTCTTCTTTATGTGCCCTTTTAACTTTAAGGTCTGAGGTTGTGATATACTTGTCATAGCTGATAGTGACACTTGTGGAATACTTTCGTCATCGAATTCTGGTGAGAATTCTGGGGCATCTTCTGTTTCTTCTATGTCAGAATCTTCACTGTTTGAATCATTGGTTGCTTTACAATTATGTAGGTTCTTTGGTTCTTTTCCTTTAGCACATCTATGTTTGGGGTCCTGTTGAATGCTGGAGTAGCACCTGACGATTATTTGACGACTCCATGCCCAAGGATGATCCAGAGGACACTTGTACCATCAGATGTCATCAGTCAACAGAGTTTTTTAACTCTCCTTCTATCTTCTCATCATATTTCTTCTTTGTACCCAGATTCCACACCCTACGGGGAATTGTAATAAGTGATGCTAGTATGATGTTTCTTGAATTTGTAACAGGCCTAGGATGTGGGACTCGATCAGCAAACGAGTACACCTTGGAGTGTTTTTTTTTATCTGGTGAATTATCCCTTTCTTTGCCCTTCTTTTTCAAGAGGGGGAAAATTCTCTGGATTTTTTCACTCGTGCACACCCCAAAGCCGAGGTGACGGTTTGAAGATTGAGCCCCTGACACATCTTAGTGTCTGGGGTCGATGTATATTACCATACTAGATCACACGTAAAGTTTCGTGGAATTTGGCTAGGTCTAAGTAGGATTTTTAATAGTTAAAAATTTCCCGCAGAACGGGATTTTTTAATTATTTTTTATATAAAGGCATAAATAAGTGGCATTAGGAGATGCCTGGGGCGTATGACCAGTCAAAATTCATCCTCAGAGGCCCAACATTCTCTTAGAGCCTACTTTGGGGGTCAAAAAATGACTCAGAGTCCCTCAAAAGGCAATTTTTCCAGTGACAGTGGCAAAAATGAAGAAAAAATTCAAAAAAATGAATAATTGGAAAAATTTAAAAATTTTTCCAAAGTCAAAATAAGTCAAATTTTGACATGGAAGTCAAGCAGATGATCAAGGATGATGTGGCAAGCAATGTGGGGCCCACCTCGAGTCAAAGTTTCAGCAGCCAGTCAAAGTCAAAGAAAGTCAACTCAAAGTCAAAGTCAAAAAAAAGTCAAAGTCATGAGGCAATGAAATTTTGATTTATTACAAGGTTGAAAAATTATTATAATTTAAATCAAATATCATAAGGTCCAAAGTTAAAAAAAAAAAAGGAATGTGAGTGGGGGGGACCCACCTCAGCCCACCAAAGGTAATACGTATTACTCACCAAGCAAGGTCCGTACGGAAATATTACACGGTGGGCAGTCAAATAGTCAACGGGTCAGCACAGCATTCACGTGGGTGATAAACAACAATTCACATGGGCAGCATTCACGTTGGCAATACCCAGCTTTCACGTGGGCAGCACATAGCACCCACAGCCCATCTACGTGGATATTCCAGCACACGTTGACAGCCACACACAACAATTTAAATACGGAGCCCAGTCATTACAGCAGTCCACAGTTAGTTTAAACTCAACATTTAACACAGTTATATCAGCACTACGTGGGCAGCAGTTACAGCTGTTTATATGGGCAGCCGAGCTCAGGTATGTACGTGGAAATTAAAACAACAGCTATCACAGCAACGTTTAATGTGGGCAGGTCAGCAATTACAATTAGCAAGTTATATTTCAGCCAATACGCAGATTTAAAGGGAGTCAACAGTCAGCACAGCAATTAAAACAGGAAGCTACAGCAGTCTTGCATGGCAAACAAACAGCGTTTATATTGGCAGCCAATACACACAGTAGTTAACATGTTCAGTCAAACAGCAGTTATCTTCACATTGGGATTGTCATCAGGCCACTTGTCATTTCATTTCTTCATTGGGATCTTCACCTGATTGCCATTTGTCACTGGAATTTGCCTTGGGATCTCCTCCCATTTGCCTATTTATATGAGCCTTGGGCTCTTATTGTAAGATCATAGAACGAGCTATTGGGCTGGCAGAGACTCTGCCGGATTTTGTATTCAGCATTCGTATTAATAAATAAAAGTCTTTGGGGTTAGCAGCTTCTCGTGTGGTGCATGCCTTGGTATATGAGGTATACTTGTGTCGTTTAATGTTGATGTGATTTTCATTTGCTATCTAGTTGTTTTTCATTTTGCCTGAAGGCACTATTGTCTAGGGAGGAGAGATTTGCAGCTATCTCAGATCTCTTCTGGGCTTGGTATATCTTGTACACTTGTTGTAGCTTGTCCATTCTCGGTTGAATGACAAGCTCAACTTGGTCTCTATATGCCAAGTCCCTTTTTGCTCTAACAATTTGTTTGCAAGTGTTTTTTGTGTTTTCAAGCGATAGGTTTGCCAGCTCTGTTGGAGGGCGAGGACTTCTTCGGCGGGAATAGTCACCTCCCAGGATACCAAGGATCCCACATGCTGTTCAAGCCATCAAGCTCTTAAGACACCAAAAGGAGATTTACTCAAGAGGGAAGTATCTTGGTCTCTTAGCTTCGTTTCTATTTTGAAAGTCAAAGCAAATTTTCTCTTTTCATTTAAAAGCATTCGTTTCCATTTTGAGCATAAAAAGAAGTACAAACAAAAATATTTTCATTTCTGAAATAACAACGTTTTAAGGCACTGGTCATTTGTGTGGTACATGCTCATCGTATGGTTAATGGCTATTGTTTATATTTCGTTTTGATTTTAGATCTCAGATTGACAATCTTATTTAACTCAAATAATTCTCTTAGAACTTTTCATCTTAGCTTTAGGCTTAACTTTCCATTTAGGGACCACCCCCCTTAGCTAGCCTAGGAGATAGCTAAAACGGAGAGAGTTGGGATCAGCGTGACAACCCCTTCTCTGAGTTCCCTGCCACCAACCACACCTTGTGGGGTTGAAGGCTTTTCTCGCTAACTGTGTAGGTAGGCGCGGGCGGCAGGGTCAGCAACTTGTCATTTCATTTCTTCATTGGGATCTTCACCTTATTGCCATTTGTCATTGGGAATTTGCCTTGGGAT
>APFE030683231.1:140676-173428 GCA_000404065.3 Pinus taeda | reverse complement strand
ACATGATCCTTGAAGACAAACTTGACCAAAACCCTAGACCGTAGGAAATTTGACCTCAAGACAAGGACAAGACAATCTTGAAAATTTTAATGAGTGAAATGCTTTGGTCTCAGCAATGCCAAGGAGGGGAAAAAGACACCAGCTCCTCCATCAGGGTTATGGCATGCCTAATGGGATGCAAAAAATGACACTGATGAGACACCTACCTATGCAAATGCAAAGAGCTTTGATCGCTGATGGAGGGCTACTAGACCGACTCTAACAAGAAGGACAATGGAAATATCGAACACTTAATGAATTCATACCCATTCGCACATAGACAATGGGAAGCTATCCATGAGGTCTTCAAAAGGACGGATAGGAATCAATAGAGCATAAGAGAGACTATTCAACAATGGGGATGAAGCCACTTTACAAGCCCAGTTCTAAATAGAGGTTTGGGGCTAGCTGTAGGATTTAATATTTGGATGATATGGAAGGAATGAAATCGATGAATTTTCAAAAGTAAAGAATCCAGCCGGAGCAGGTATGGAAAGGAATAATAGAACATATCAGAGAAACCATCCTTGCAGAAGAATGGCGCCAAGAAGACTGGGAGGTCCTGCCTTAGGAAGCAAGAGTTCTAAAAAATCTCAACTTAGCCAAAGAAATGGTGGGAGCGCATACATGGAAAGCAACACAGGCGAATAGGGTAGTTCCTATGAATTTCAACAGACCAACGGAAGGATTCATCAAACTAAACTTTGATGGAGCATCCAAAGGGAACCCGAGTATGGTAGGATTAGGTGGCATCTTTAAAGATTGCCATGGCAGGGTCCGATTGTTGTATTCGGCTTATGGTGGCATGATGAGAAACAATGAAGCAGAACTCATGGCAGTGAGACAAGGTATGATAATAGCTGTAAGGCTTGGGTACAAACAACTGGAAGTTGAAGGAGACTCATTAATGGTAATCAACATGATGAGAAAACTTTATAACGGAAAGGCATGGGACAAGCTAAGTCATAGCTGGAGAATAGCAAGCCTCATCCAAGATCTGGGAGAAATAATGAAAAGGTTTGATTATCTGATAATCAAGCATGTAAAAAGAGAAGGGAATAAGCAACCGATTTCTTGGGCAATTGGGGATGTAATAAGCAAGGAGGACAATTGGAAAGAACTTGTCCTATACAACCAAGGGACACAAGAATAGACCTGCTAAGAGAAATATTAGCCCAAGATGACAATCATGAACAGATTGAATGATAATGTTAATAAACCCTCGATCAGGGTGATGGAGTGGGTAATCAAGAGCAAAGACGATGTCAGAAGCCAAGAGGCTACCACAGTCCGCATGATTATATCGTAGGACATGGAGGAGTACTGCATGCCAAGAGCGATGTCATAAGGGAGAAGTGGCGTGAGGAATGTCAGGAAGAGGAAAGGTGGCAAGGACGACGGCATAAGGAGGATGGGACGTTGGGCAGGTAAGACAGGGTATGAAAGAGGGAGTAAGGAAAGGAGGGATAGATTGCAAGGGAGAAGGAGACAGAGAGTGGAGGATAAGCCATAAGCGCATCCAACAAGTAGGAAGAGTAACCTCGGGTATGTTTACTATCTTTTCTCAATAATTTGCAAAGGAAAAATTAGTATGTCGGGAGGGCAAGGAACTTGGGCCAGGATGGGAAGGAGAGACCTCACGGAGAGGGCATGCCGTGCAGACAAAGTAGAAGTAGTGAGAGAGAATGGCCCTATAGCTCTGCTTTGAGGCTGGGAAGGCTAGAGGGCTTAGAAGATAATAAGGAATGGAGAATCTTGCTCAAGGTTGAAGAAAGAGAGGCTAGAGAGGACTGTATCCAGGTGGTCGGGAGGTCAGAGAGCTCGGCAAAGCTCCTTAGCCAAAAATTTCAGGTAGATAGGGCGAGCTGGTTCAGTAGAGACGAGCGATCTTGGAAGGGGAAGATGGGCAAGAAGCTTAGAATGGAAGGGGTGACCTTTAGAGAAGGTAGTGCTGTGAGGAGAGGGAGTAGTGTTAGCAAGCAGGGCAGGGAGGGAGTAGAGAATCCTAGTGTGAAGTTCCCCTCGTTCACCACACCGGGGCCACATAGGGAGTGGGCCAGCCTGAGGGAACCCAAGGGGGGAGGATGTGAAAAAAGGGGGGAGATAGAAATTAGGGGTCTAAACGAGAGGCAGGGTAGGGGGAGTAGGGAGAAGGTAAAAACCATCTCTGTTTCACTTAATTTCCTGGGAGCAGCAGAGTGTAGACAGAGGGGAGATAGTTTTGGCAAACAAACACTCGACTACTGGAATTTGGATGGGTAATGGATTTTTCCTGAATTTGGAATGTGACCATTGTGAACAGGTAAAAGATATCAGTGACATGGCGTGGACAGCCAGGGGAAGAGGTCAGGGAAATAATGGGCCTCGAACTTAGGAAATGGGAACCTCGGAAAAAAGGATAGGAATACAACCTTTGGATGAGACTGTAATGGAAGCAGCCAAAGCTTATAAGAAAGGAACAGATGAAGGGATACAAAACATTATAGAGGAGATGGAGGAAAGGATTATGGAAGAGGACTTGGAGGAAGAAATGGAGGAATGGAAAAATCACATTCTTGATCCAGGGAATACCAGAGGGAGACTCTCTCAATTTAAATAGACCTTACATTTGTACTGGCTCATGAAAAGACTGATAGGAAAAGTGATGGAACAAGTGTCCATGGGAATGGCCTTGATAATCAGAGACATGCCAGATTATAAAAAAGACCTGCAAACAATCTAGTTCTAGCTCTGCAAGCAGGACATAAGTTAGACCGTATATAGAGACACATTCCATGTATTACTGAAATGACACTAGCGCCTGGAGATTCAGCTGAAGATCCAACGAACGTAGAGTCAGAACCGGAAGACCCCAAGGAATAGCTTGAGCGCAGTGACCTCAGGTTTTTGTTTTTTAGCAGCTAGTTTTTCTTTTATATACATGCTTATGGGACCTAAGATTAAAGATCGGTTTTTAAATAGTTTTGTATATATTTCCTGGGTAGAAAGACTGAGAACCTTCCATTTTTGGATGGCTTATAATATGCATAGGTGGCCAATAGACTTGGTTTTCCAATGGGCAAGTTGAGGCCACATATTGATAGTATGTGGTTACATTTTGCTTTTATATAAATAGAAAAGGAGGACCTACCTAAGCTTACAAAAAAAAAACAATTCACCTATTTTTTACACATATATGATTAAATGGATGAAATTCGCCACAAAATTACCAATTTTAATATTAAATTACATGTTTTTATTGAATATTCAAGTCCATTATGTATGATTTTTAAACAATAATATTCCCCCATAATACTATACATAAAGCTAATATTTAAATCCTTAAAAAATACCTGATATAATATATACGTTGAAGGTGTTTTTCACTGCGGGCTTTGGATGTCCAAAGATTGTTCATTGCAGCCAATGAGTGAGCTTAATTTTTTTCGTGCTCGGCTAAATGAAAATTTGACACATGGGAAAAGTTCACTGGAGGTTGGTTCACGTACTTACCTGATAGGGGAATCTTGAATACTAACTAATGTGCAGCTACCAACCTTCTTGTATGGACATGCCTAGATTTTATATTCTTCAAGAAACCATCAGCCATTGGAGTTTTTCAAGGCATGATAACCAGACTTTTCTGCATGACCCCGGGTGTTGGTAAGCGCGATTCCATTTCCCTCTTTCTATTTTGTAACGATTGATTTGAGAAGCTAGTTCTATACTTTGTCCTGTGCATTTGGGTTCTGTCATTTCACGCCTCTTTAGGATTTGAAATAATTACTCAATGACTGCTAACTGCAGGAAATGAGTGTATGTTTACTTCAGATAAAGCATGCCTTGTCTTTGCCTTTTCTATGTTTAAATTTCCTCCTCCTTCATGGCAATTTGGCAATTTACAAATGCTTTTTTGATGGGTAAAAAATTTACTTAAAAAAATATTGTTGTCCCGTCTTCTTATTTACACACAAGAAATCAAGTTTCCATGGTCGTGAACTACGATAAAGTTCAAATACCCCAATTGCATTAGAGTTCAGCTGAGTATTCGAAGATGCTATCATGATACTGTACAGTCAAAGCTTTAAATATCATAGTTCCATAGAATGACAAATACCCATCTTTGAAAAGATGAAAGAATTGAATTACAATATAGAATGCATAACTTGAAAATAAAGAATTAATATTAGTATTTTTTTTTCCTTGTGTAGGTGTTGTCCAAGGATGGATTGCCATTACGATGGGAGTGCTCTCTGGTAGTATTCCATGGTATACAATGATGGTACTTCACAAAAGGTCAACTTTGTTACAGAAAGTTGACGATACACTGGCTGTATTTCACACACATGCAATTGCAGGAGTGTTGGGTGGAGCACTCACTGGCCTCTTTGCAGAGCCTAGTATTTGTTCAATGTTCCTTGGAGTAACAAATTCTAAGGGGGCATTTTATGGCAATGGCATTTTATTAAAAAAATTGTGGGAGCTACTTTTATCATAAGATGGAACATTGTTGCCACAACCATTATCATACTATTTATTAAACTATTCATTCCATTAAGAATGACAGACAAGGAAATTTTGATAGGAGATGATGTAATTCACGGAGAGGAAGCTTATGCTCTGTGGGATGATGGAGAAAAGTATGATAATTCAAAGCATGGATGGTATTATGATAATACACAATGTTTTAACGACGGTGCACTTATGATCCTAGAATCTATTGTTACTTCTTTATAATTGGTATGAAATGTGTATGCTAAAGTCACAAGTGTATTTCAATCAAAGAAAATTGACTCACCAGAACTTTCTTTGCATGTATCTAAGGGGAAGCAGGGGATATGTTGTGTAATGAGCAAGGTTATTTGTTTTATACATAATTGATTTAAAACTCTATTCTGTGCAATAGATTCTGTTGAAATATGTTGGGTCCCTATAATACTAGTGATTACCCCATTACTATGGTAGTTTTACCCCTTATTAATATTGTTTTGCCCCTATTGCCCCCATATTGTTATTACTGTGCCCCATAGAATCCCTCTATTGTTATTTTTGTGGCTTTATATTATTATTGTTAGGTCGGCTGGGTTATATTGTGACTCCTTAGACTCTTATATATAGAAAGGAGGTTTTGTCATTTGAATCATCCAAGAATTGTTCATTTATTAATGTAAAGGAGGTTTTCCCCTTGAAGAGGCTGAACTCTAAGTCGTTGATCTATCTTTTCTATCTTTTCTTGAGCTGGTTTCATAACAAAGCCCCTTATCCCCTTCATTTCACTTCATTTCGACAAAATTCCTTGTTTCACACATCAGGACAAGTTTCACTCAAATGATGTTTCTGAGCAATAAAAGATGCATTTTGGGAAAATGAGAGAGGTTTTTGTCCAAAACATGCCAAATAAGAAAACCGTCCTTCACTTTTTTCACAAGTTTCATGGTTTGAGATAAATGTCAAGAATACGGTTGCCTCAGGAGAATCAAAGACATCTCTGAAGTGACCTTGGGAAAATCAAGCTTTCTCCTAGCTTGGTTGGCCAAATGATTTGCTTGATGGGTAAAATGATAACTAGACACAAATATCTTTCCAATGAGCTATCATGAGCTCAATTTGGGGTTGAGGAAGGCATTCAAAAATTGACTGCAACAACACTCTTCCTTGAGGCAACCTCATTTGGCACTTTTTGACCAGTCTTGGGAGATTTGATTTTTTTTTACAGGGAAAATGAACTTTAAATTTAAAAATTCCAGTTGGTTTGGAAATTATACTCAAATACCTTTCCAACGAGCTATCTTGCACCCAATTCTGACACCGGGAAGGCCTCCAAAAGCCTCCTGCAAAAGCGCGCGACCTGTCAGGGGGGTCCTACCAGTTGGGAAAATACACTGGCGCGACCTGTTGGGTGCGCGTGACCTGTTGGGAATTCATCCACAAAAAAATTGCCTGTAAACTGCAAAACAACCCCAAACTTCTTCAAGATTGCAGGTAGGCCTCTGATTATCAAATTATTTTACTTGATAAAGGAAAATGAGCATGGGAAATGTGTTTTAATGCCATCAAATTGAAATGAGAGGTTCATGTATATTTGCTTTAAAAATGTCAAAGCGCAAGTAAAGCTGGGGTTTTGTTTTTCTGTTCTCAAGGTCATCCCTTTCACTCCCATTTTTCCCCACATCCCAACCATCTCCCTTGTCATTTTCACCTAATCTCCTTACCAAAAATATCAAAGTCCCTAAACCCTACCTCCTATGAAAACCCTACAAAATATGATTATGTGATGGTATATGTTTCATAATTGCTTCCCTAAATTCCCCTTTCATATGTATTTTCCCTAAATCCCTTCAAAAGTCTCCCTTCCTAAACATCTCCCTTGTGTTTTTGTCCCCTTGGAGCAGCATTTAAACAGTCAAAACAGCAGGGTATCCCATGGGAGGATTTTATCTCTCGAGAGGCTATGCTTCTCCAGGTCAATGCTCGTTTGGAGAAGCTGCTGGCTAAGGCCAACAAAGATAAGGACCTGCTCCGGAACATGAAAAACCACTATTGGGCCCGAATGCACGTATGCAAGGCGAAAATGAAGGTGATCCAAGGGCGGTTGGCCAAGGCACTAAAACGAAGAAAAAGGCCCGATCCCCTCCATATCTTGGCTGAGGCTTCCTTGAAGGAGCATGGTGCTAAATGACTCAACCCCAGCACAAATTTCAAAAAAATTTGAGCATTTTTGGTCATTTATGAATTTTTGGTCAAAAAACAGGTTTTCTTCACCAAGAGGTCGCGCACCGTGCACGACCCTTTCGATTGGGAGGTCCATTTTAGGAAAAAAGTTTGCATTTTTGGATTTTTCATGCAAAGATACACTTTCTTAGTGAATATCAAGAAATTTCACCAAGTTTTGAGCCTCCAGAAGGTCAAAAAACAAGCAAAAAATGACTTTCTGCCACCTCTTTGACACACAGGAAGCAGTCTTGGGAGATTGCAATTTTGGAGGGGCCAATGGACACCACATTCAGAAATTCCACTTGGGTTGGAAAGTAGACATCTAGACCTTTCCAACAAGCCCACTCTTGCCTCATTTGGATACCTAGAAGTGCCTCAAAAGCTACTCCAAAGGTGCGCGACCTCTTCAGAATCAGTGCGCGACCTCTTGGGCAATTTTCACAGAAATTGTGCCTACAGCTCAGCAAAACGCAATTTTGACTAGGTTTGACTTTTTGGAGTGAATTTGGATCCTCCTTGATGTAAATTATGTAATTTTGTAATATTTTGACACTTATTTATCTCTTCTAGAAGATTCATTCATGAGATAGGCAAAAATTTAAGGAATGAATTGGTTTCCTAGCTTATAGAGGCAAGTTGTTTTGACTGCTTAGATTCTAGTGATCAGTTTGGAATTGGTTGAAACAGCTCCTAGGATAGTGAGCTCGACCCCTAGAGGCAAGGAAAGATGTTAGCTTACCTATATTATGTACTTTCTTAGTCATTTTCAGAGGTTGGAGAAGTTGGACTCTTGAGGGAGAAAGCTTCTATTGTATTACTCATTGTATCTCTGCAATTTTTGGCTAAGGAAGACCAGGGTTTTGCAGTCCTTTTTTGGATTCTTGTGGTTACATGTATTGATGGTGTGCTTCTCTTTGTACTTGTAAGTTTGTTATGTGAATCATCTTCTTACTTTTTTTTCTGCAAATTAGGCAAATGAAGTGTTAAGGTAGAATTCATGGTTGCTATGCTCTGCCTTTAAGTTTGATTAATATGAATGTTTCAGCTGTTTAAGGAGAATTCAAGGTGCTTGCTTGATCTCCTTAGCTTCTCACCAATCATTCTCATCCATCCACATCTATCAAAGGCATCAATATAGTCTCCTACCTTGCCCCAAAGAACCCCCTGCGAAAACTGTGTCCAATCCCCGCACCCAAAATTTTCCCCAATTTTCCACCAAAACCCTAAAAATCCCTAAATCAAACCTTTTTATCAGTTTACTAGCCTAAAATCAGTGTTTCCACATTGGTTATCTCACCCATTGAAGATCTTTACCAAGATAGACCGGAGAGAGCCCTCTCCTGCCCCGTAGGGCTAGCTACGAGGCTAAGTGGTTTGATGTTGCCTTGGCGTTTACCTTTTTCAGCCTGAGGTGAAATTTCAAGCGCTAACAGAACCCATGTGTAACTCATAAAACTCCTTAGCTATGTCATCATAGTATCTTTCTGTCAAATACTTCTTATTGAAGAGCCTCTCAAAGTCATTCCAAGTCAAGTCATCTTCCTGAATGCCTCTAACATTCTTCACACCTTCCCACCAAATATCTACTTTACCTTTGATACTGAAAGTGGTAATATTTGCTTTCATGTTCTCTGAATAATCATGCAATCTGAAGAACTTCCTCATACCAAGCAACCATGCCTCTACATCTTGTGGTTTCTTCATCTCTCCATCGAATTTAGGTGGCCTTGCTTTCTTAAACTCATCCAGTAAATATCCCTTGTCCATCCTCCTGTAAGGATGATGACAATGACAATCATAATGTCTGTTAGAACCATAACTAGAATAATACCTATGTTTATCACCCCTCCTATCCAAAGTATCCAAGGACCTGCCATCTATGATCATGTCCTATCGATCCAACCTATACTCACCATGAGGCATGCTACCATATGCCCCATTAATTCTGCACTCCTGCACATGGTTGATCTGAAGTGGTCCATTTCACTGCAATTCTGACAAACTTTGAAGTATCATTGCATTTACCTCTGCTTGTTTCTTATGTGCCTATATGATTCTATCATTGTTTGCCTTACAAATCCTTATTTATGCCTTTAAGCTTCTCAATGTCTCTGCCAAATCAAAATAGTTCCTAACACCACGCAGCTCATCTGATCCATAAGGGGGGTCTCGCAAACTGTAGTCTACCATCTTCCTAGTCATCTTTATTATTCTTCCGGTAAGGCACATCATGTCAGCTAAACCATATTACAATAAACCAACGTACCTTAGTATAATTCGGGGAGGATACCTTGTCTGCAAGATCAACAAATCAGTGTGATACATGTATAACATAATAATGACATCATATAGAAATATAACACATAAGCATGTAACCATATATCCATCATTCTAACTAGAGTCCAATCGTCAATGCATGACCATATCATCTACACATACCACAACCTTATGCATGACAACAAAAACCATGTCATTTCACATTAACAATACGCAAGCATAGACAACATGCAACCAATCATTCACCCATGACGACACACTTCACATAACAAAATCTTTCCTTCACATGGCAACATCGCTACAACCATGATCAACACCATGAAAATGCAACAAGAATTCAAGGATAATTGACACACGTTCAACCGACATGAATGCATGACCAACACACAACCCATCTAGTATGAGGGGTGAACCATGCTCTAATACCACTCTATAATGCCCTCCTCCCACATCTACCTAAGTAACCGACCAATCAGGGTAAACATGTGAGGAGAAGTTACTATGATATGATTCGACCTCCTAAGTCACCTTGAGGAAGTGAAACCGACAGAAACACACCATATAGTCCTTCCACATAAGCAAAAAGATCCTCAGGAACCATCCCAACCTCTCAGGTAACCAGTCCCTGAGTCCAACTGAGCTTTTTGACCAATTAACCATCAGACTGTCCCATGCTATGGGAATGCCATCATCTAGAGGGCTACGGATGCTCCCACAACATGGAATGCCAGAATCGAGGGACTATTTTGCTCAGTGTCGTGCCAGCGTACCTGGGATTTGAGCCACTTTTTCAGGCCAAGATCCTAGGTCACTGCCCAGAATTCATTGACACTTCTAGAATCCATGATTTACATAATAACAAGTCTTACAAATCATAAATTGACTCCAGGATTAATCTTGACCATACCCAACTGGGACTGGCATTTTGTCAAACACTTGGAATCAATGCAATCTACAGTAAATGAATACAAGACATAACATAAATGATTGATAAATCATATGAGACTTGAAAACAAGGATCAACACCCTCTTCCCTTAACTGGTTTGACATCAATTAGGTCTTGCATCCATTATCCTTTCAAATACAAGTAAATACATGAAATAACCATGACAATAACCAGTCATATAACCATGCTTATAACCAACATTAAACCATGAAACTAAAAATGATATAACAACCATTAAATCCACATATTATTAAGTACAAAAGAAATATAACTTAGCTTCTATTAAACATAGGAAAATCCGATCAAGTTCGGGACTTCCACATACCACCCGACTGTAGACATGGCTGAACCAAATCTTTCTTTCAGCTAGTCACCCCCGTGCCATATTCCAAGCATGAATGCGGGATCTCATGGATAAACTAATCCACAAACAACCAAGGGAATCCAGAGGTTAAACCACCTCCACCCTCACCAAATTGTGATCTCACCACAACTGACATCGAGATAAAAAAACCAAACCGAGCTAGGAATGCCTTTGGACTCCATCACTATCCTTGAGGATTTTTGTCTCCTTGTCTCTCAGGCTTTACCGTAATCCACACATGATCACTAGGGCCTAAATCAAGACACCATTCTCTCAAGATTTACTGCAATACACACCGGATCACTAGTCCCTAAGCCGGGACTCCTCCCTCATGGTTTACTATGTATCCTGCAAAAACTAGTCAAGGGATTCCTAGGCCTTTGGGAATTTTCTGAGACCACCTTCGCCCTAGATTCCAAAACCATCCGACAATTCCAAAGCTCAAAATCGAGAAAACAATCCCATCACACCATGGTTATCCGGAAAAGGTAAGGCTAGGCTGAAACCACTATCATAAACCAACAAAACCATGCAACTAACAACAACAGAACCATACACCAACATGCAAAGCCATGCATGTCAAAACCAACTAAGAAATCAAACATGCAATATTTTACCTACAAGTATTCTTGCTGAAGTTGCTTGATCTTGCTCTTCCTTGCTTAATCCTTGCTTTCCTTCCTTTCCTTTTGCTTGCTTTTCTGTCCTTGCTCCAAGGCTAGAGTGCTCCAAAAACTCTAAGTGTCCGAGAGTGAATGAGAGAGAGAGAGAATAATGAGAGAGCTCCAAAAAATGAACTGAAAACAGGTTACAAAGTGATCCTCAGAAGCATTTTTATCAATTAGGCCTCTATTTTCTTCATTTTCCATTATTTTCCTTCAATTTCCTCCTCACATGCAACATGTGACCTTACCTCCCTTTTCTCCTACTTTCCTTTATTTTCATAAATAAATGTCCCAAAAATGCATTTTGCCTTTTTAATGCCTTTGCCTTGCCAATTTCCATTATCCATAAACACATCCAATGATGCCCACTAGGATATATTTTCCCAACATTCAACTTGGAATAAGTGTCCCTTAACCATGGTATTATTTTTCCTTTATTGACTTTTATTACACGGAATTTTCACAAGGGTTGTTACACCCATTCTCTAAATTCTTTAAGGAAAACTCTATGCTTTTTGTCTTTTGTTGTTCTAGACTAGTCCACTAGGTATGGGAAATTCATAAATCCCGCATAACAAATTGGTGAATCCACTGGGGGCCGATTCTTCCCTTAGTGGTTTCCTTGACCTTAGCACCCTTCTCACCTCTTAAAGTGGCTTTGAATGATTCATTGAGACATTGATTGACCTTAGGAAAACACTTTGTTGAGATAGGTTGTGTTTCTTGTGTTATCTTTTCACTGAAAATGCTCCAACGCATTCCCTACTCTAAGACAAAGCACTTTAACGCACTTATCCCTTCGTTGTCCTTGTGCTGCAGTGCACTTTCTCCTATGCTACACTTGTGTTGATTCCCTGTACCTACACTGGAACACACTCTCTCCTTCTCTGCACTTGCACTATAGAGCAATGGTGCATGTTTTTCACCTGCATTGATCGTTGTAAGATGCGAAAAAAATGTTTTTCTTTCCTTGATCTATGATTTTCTTTGGTCCATCTTGTTATCCTTCTGTGTTTGAGTGTGTACTTGTCTCTGAAAATCCTTCACTTTGTTTGCTTTAGGTTTTATTAGACTTTGATAGGAATTTATTTGGATTTTGCTTTGTTCTTGTTAATTAGGTCTTTTAGCAAACTTTTGCTTGAAGAAAATGATATTACAGTCACCATTTTGTGTGGTTTCTCTCATCA
This sequence comes from Pinus taeda, assembly GCA_000404065.3. Lineage (NCBI taxonomy): Eukaryota > Viridiplantae > Streptophyta > Pinopsida > Pinales > Pinaceae > Pinus > Pinus taeda. The sequence continues at coordinate 161,256 of APFE030683231.1, read as the reverse complement.
ATGATTCAGTAAGCATCTTAGTTTTCCTTTCATTCGAAGACTAAGAGGATTGGAAAGAAAAATCTCATCGTTTTGCATTTTGCATTACATTTAGGGTTTTGTGTGTGGATTTGGTAATTGGAACAATTGCATTAGTGGAATTTACTTAACAAGTTTTGTTTGTTGCATTACTTTTTGTTTCTTCCCTCCCATACATAGATTTTTATTGAAAGGAAAAGATTTCATTTTATCATGCTAGATTGCATATTTAGGATATTCAAGTGAAATTTGCGATGAGCCTTGAAAACTGAAACCTAATTCAAGATAAACTTTAAAATTTATTGAATCAAATCTTAATAAGCATTTGAAACATTAACACAAACATTTATAGGTCTAGGTTAGACACATATTCTGACGTCTATAAACATAGGAGATGTTGTTTTGTTTCCATTGATGCATTCCAGGGGTGATATCCCATTCCACGTACGTAAGTGTATCAGATAGTTCCTTCATCATTATTACTTTTTCTTTCTTTCTTTATTACTCGTGTTGTTACATCCGAAGATCAGTGCAATCGTTCAGAAACTCCTTTTGATTTAAAATCTCTTAATTAGCAATAAGGAGGAGTAACTGTCGGTAATTCCAACACCTTGACATTCTCCCTTGAGCAAGCATATGTGTGCACTGAAGCAACTCTGTAACAAGTTCATAACAGTGTTAAGTAGTGTGCCTGTGAGAATGTTAGGCCCCTACACTACTAGTGTAACCCCTTATTTTTATTAGTACAACCCACTTATTATATTGATGTACCCATGTAGTGCCCATATTGTTACTATTGTGCCCCATAGAAGCCCACTATTGTTATTATGTGCCCTTACATTATTATTGTTATGTCGGCTCTGATTATGTTATGACCCCTTAGACTCCTATATATAGAAAGGAGGTCTTTTCATTTGTATCATCCAAGGAATTGTTCATTTATGTAATGTAAAGGAGGTTGCCCCCTCGAAGAGGCTGAATTCTAAGTCGTTGATCTATCTTTTCTATCTTTTCTTGAGCTGGTTTCAAGATAAACTTTAAAATTTATCGAATCAAATCTTAATAAGCATTTGAAACATTAACACAAACATTTATAGGTCTAGGTTAGACACATATTCTGACGTCTATAAACATAGGAGATGTTGTTTTGTTGCCATTGATGCATTCCAGGGGTGATATCCCGTTCCACGTACGTAAGTGTATCAGATAGTTCCTTCATCATCATTACTTTTTCTTTCTTTCTTTATTACTCGTGTTGTTACATCCGAAGATCAGTGCAATCATTCAGAAGATCCTTTTGATTTAAAATCTTTTAATTAGCAATAAGGAGGAGTAACTGTCGGTAATTCCAACACCTTGACATTCTCCCTTGAGCAAGCATATGTGTGCACTGAAGCAACTCTGTAACAATTTCATGACATTGTTAAGTAGTGTGCCTGTGAGAAACTATAAGTGGAACGATGGTCAGACACAAACCTGACTCTATTAATGTGCTATTACAACATCCAGAAGCATTGGAAATTTTTTGAAGGGATGGATGGCTTATTTATTTTGAAACATTTAAGGGTTTTAGTGAATTGGTTGCTTTAGAATTTTCCCAAGTCTTAGTTGAACAACACTCTATGGTCAGGGGCTTTAGAATTTTCGTTACTGAAGAAGTTATTACAAATGTGACAAGGCTGCCTAGGACAAGAGAACAATGGTTCATAAGGAAAGTGGCCAATCCTGAAGCTAAGTCCATATTCTTACAGGAGGGAGAAGAAATCATGTCCAAGCATAAGGGTTTTGATAAAACATCTCTTCCTCACACTTGGGAAGATGTATCCCTCCTCATCCAAAAAATCATTACATGTGAGGGCCATTTTGGGATTATTTTCAATTACACTTTCAATTATTGGCACACTCGAGCACAAGGTGGTTGATTAATTTACCACACTACTTATTGAAGTCATTCCAACACATGGAAGAGGCTATGAAAGGGAAAAAACATCGAGAAACTTGTGTCACTAACCATGCACTCATTAAATTAACCATCATTCATTCATTACAGAGACAAGGGAGATCGTGGCATGCTTTGATAGTGAGACCTTGTGCTGGTCTGAATGAGGAGTGTGAAGAGAGTGTTGAAGCAATCCCTCACATTGAAACAACACCAACTACTGAAGAAATACCCAATGCTAAAAAAACACTTGGTTCCTGAAATGGCTACATCTTCCAGGAGAAAGACAACCACAGGCTTTAAGAGGAGTAGAGCTGATACACGCTCTATGACTGGTCGACGAAAGCCAAAGAGGTGGAGTTCCATTAGAACGTCCCCTAGTTCATCCTCACAAGGATAGGAGATGTGGATAAAAGAACCTGTGGTGGTGTCTAGTGAATCATCAGAGGAAAGACGAGGTGGGTGCCCAATTGTAGAGAAGAAACTAATGGAACAACAAATGTGCCTGAAACTGGAGATGAGGAAGTGAAGACTACTGAAGGGATTAGGGGAGTATCAATAAAGGTAATAATGCAGGAAAGGAAAGTGAAAAGGCAAATTGGTGGAAGAACCCTTGGGAATTGAGTGTGAGAAAATGTTATACTAGAAGAGACTCAAAACCTACTGCTACAACTAAGGGGGGATGTGTTGATACAATTGGATCTGATGGGTTTGAAGAGCAACAAGATAAAGAAAAGGAGGAGAATTTTGTAAAAGAAGGCCCCTCTACACCTGAAATCTATGTTGTTACAACACATCCTGAAAAAGAACGAAAGAAACAACTGGAGATAGAAGGACCAGTAACAGAAGTGAAAACAGAAGAACAAGAGGTTGTTACTTCACCAGGTAAGAAGAAAATTAACCCTCTCATTCAAATTGAAAACTCGAGAAAGGAAAATGAGGACTTAAAGAAACAATTTTCCTTGGTTAAAAAACAAATTCATTTTATGACTGAAACTGGATTGGATATGTTAGCAAAGGCTATAGAAATGGAATCGTATACTCTCTCAAAAAAACTTTGTATGGGATGAAACCAAATCCTTGAGTAGGCTAAAACCATGGAGACAGTTATTGTTTCAGTTGGAGTACAAGTGAGGGAACATGACAAGGAATTTAGGCCTGATATTCCACAAGAACCTGCTAATGATGCTATAATTACACAAGAACCAACAGTCGAAGTAGAGAAGGAAGAAGAAAAAGAGTTTGCTAATACACAAGAACATGTTTATGATGTTGTTGTTACACAAGAACCAATATTTTAAACAAAGAAGATTGAAAATAAAACTATTGTTGTACCACAAGAACCTATCAATGATGTTGCTATTACACAATAAACACTAGTTGAGATAGAGCAACAACAGGAGAAAAGGGATGAGAAGAAGGACGTTGAAACAACATCTGAAATAACTCGTGTTAAATTTGAAGATTTGATGAGGCTATTAGAGAAGTGAGAGAAACTAGTGCTCTTTCAAAGATGAAGCCATTTTCCTAAAGCAACATGAGGAAATAGTCAATAAGCTTAAGAAGGAGTGGGATGAAATATTAAGAATTGTAGAATTTGTGAATATTCAGAAGGAGAGGAATCAAGCAATGAAACAAGTGAAGGAACTACAAGGAGAGGTTAAGTTGTTACAACAAGAAAATGAGCTCATTTATGAGATCATTAATGGTTTATTATGTGGTAGGATTCCTTCTCCTTCTTATCCTTATATTTGTAAGAAAAACATTATCTCTTGCAATTAAGAACCCTTAATTAAAAACAACCATATAAGACAAGGGAGATACACTACTTCCTGGAAACATTTCAAAGTGCTAATTTCTCATAACAACATTTGTTGTGCGACTTGTACCTACATGACCTCAGTTGTTTTGGAGATGAATCATTCAATTTGACACCCTATGTGGGAGATGTGAAACTTAGGGTTTTTGTTTCTCTTATGCAAAATCAGATAGGTTGGAAAGTTGCCCAGGATACTATAACAATTAATGAAGAATGGGTAGAACTGTTTATTAGAGGAGAACATGGTTCAACTGAAATTGTTGCACACAAATACAATAAAATATGGCAATTTTCAGACACTAAGACATTGTTGATGGACCATCGAGAAGTAGTTCTACGGAGATGCCAAAGAAGTGTACAAGGAATGAGGATTGGATCCTTAGGAGGAAGAAAGTTGAGACGGGATCTTTCTCGACAAGAATTGAAGAAGGGAGACCCCTATTGTTATCAGAATTTTGAGCAATCAATTTACAAAGTTCATGAGTATGTTGACTATATTAGGAGGAGTGGTTCAGGTTAGATAAGACTTATAGTCAAGTTCCCTCTTGTTTGGGTACCCACTTAGTGATAAGTTTTGGGAGGGAGAATTGGTTATTTCACGAGGATACAAGGTCAGAGGTGAAGACATGGCAGGAAAATACAACCTCACACAACTTCACTCTTAGCGTGCCGGGGATCAGTGATAGGAGCCCAGATGAGGAGATCCAGAAGATTAAGCTGGGGGGAGATGTTGGGTCACATATTTGTCATATTTTTCCTACTTATTTCCTATTTCTTTTATACCTTTTTGACCAGCATGACCATATCTTATTAGTGTAAGAACCCTTATTCACCTAAGTATGTCCTTTTTTACTTGTCACTTTCTTAGTCCAATTTGACTTATAATTTGACATTAGAACTACCTTCATAGGTTTATTTTTAAATTAAAACTAATGTATGGATTGTTTCAGGTTTGGATGGTTTGTTGAAGCTTGCTGTTAGAGGATTACATTTCAGTTCCTTTACTAATTTTGATTAATTAAGGTTCCAGGAGCTGTTATTGTTACACAAACAATTTCTTAAGCACGTGTTGCATTTCCTAACCAGACTGGATCTAGGAGCACGTCAAAGTCAAAATAAACAACTCATTGCTTGGAGTTATTTGTGGAACATCAGATCATTTGGTTAAGATCTTTTGTAACTCTAATTGTAATTAAAGGAAATTGTTATAGTTTTACCCCTTCCATGGAAATCGTTGTGTAATTGTTAATATATCGTTTTATTTTAAGATTGCATGAGAGTCAAAAGATTCTCATGATGATCTTCTCATTATAATTAATATCTATAAAATAGAAGATTGTTTTCCAGCAAGGGCTAGAGCGAAGAATTGGAGAATAGGATTGGAAAGGGGAAACACTAGAGCTCTATAATCCTGATACTTTTATTAATGAAAATCTCAACTTTGTGTGCTTTTAGTGCGCCAACCCCTGTTAACGAGGAAGGGCCCTCCTTCTTAGCAAGGATCACTAGTTAGTTAGAGTGGAATACATAATTGCATAAATATTTCTCAGTTATGTGATTGTTGTTACAACTGCTATTACAATTAATTCGGGTGTAATTTAATTAATTGCAATAAGCTTTGGATGGTGTGACAACTTAAGTCCTAGTCCAGTCCCTTAGTTTAGTGTGGCAACAAATTATTTTCTTTGCTGTAATAGTTTGGATTGCACTTCCTTTTATGTGTGAAAATTGAATGAGTGATGGTTTTCAGGGGTGTTGTAATAGTGGTTGAATGGTAGATTGGATAAATGTGTGTAGAGGTCTGGGGAATCACTTAAGAGCTGAAGCAGTGAAGAACCTTCTAAAATAAGAACTTCCGGAGGTCCTCATGCTCCAAGAGACTAAAATAGAAGGGGATTCCCTTCTTGATCTCAAAAAAGTAAAATGGAAAACAAAGGCCAGTAAAGTAGTAAGTGCAAGGGGTACATGCGGTGGGCTTGCCACCCTATGGGAGGAAGACAAATTCCAACTTGAGAGCTCCTTCCAAATGCAACATTGGATTTACACTGAACTTCGGCACCTTGCTAGCAAGATTACCTTTGCACTCTTTAACCTTTACGTCCCTATCCTCTATGCAGAAAAGAAAGATTGCTGGCAAACCATGTCTGACTTCCTTGACGCTTACTCCCCCAAGAATATAATTCTAGCAGGAGACTTCAATCTCATCTTCGACCCAAAGGAAAAAAGAGGAGGTACCAGTGGCAGGGACCACTTCCTTCCCTTCGTGGAAGATCTGATTTAGCAATGGGATTTGTTGGAATTTAAGCCAAAAACACGGCTATATACTTGGTCAAACAACAGAGCTGGGGCGGAGCACATATCAGCCAGGTTGGACAGATTCCTACTTCAGAGCACCTTCCTCTTCGAAAATAAGATCATCTCCACAAAAATTCTGCCAAAGTTGATTTAAAATCATAAACCTATTCTTCTATTGTTTGAAGAAGAAGAAAAATTGGGGCCCATCCCCTTTCGATTTAGCCCTCTCTAGTCAGACAGGGAAGGGTTCATGGACACAATCAAGAAGGCATGGTCCACCCCTATACTTGGATCGCCTAGCTATGTGTGGGAACAAAAGCTAGAGGCCACCAAAACAACCTTGAAAGAATGGATAAAAAATCCCTCTGACTCCCCCACTACACATAGAAAGCAGAACATCAAATAGCTACTCGATTTGCAAATGGACATGGAGCAACAAGGCATTACCTGCTAAGAAATTCAGAACAAGCAAGAACTCCAAATCAACACTCTATACTCATTTAGAAAGGAGGAAGAATCCTTGAAGCTCAAATCGCGTAACCTCTGGTTTGCGTCTAGAGACAAATACTCAGCCTTCTTCCACAAGCAAATCCGAACTCGACTTTCAAGAAACCACATTGCTGAAATAACCTCATAGAATGGGGTTGTCCTCAAAGACACAACTCTGTTAAAAGAGGCTGCAACCTCTCATTTATAACTGTTGTTCAATGAAGAAGGTGTGGACACTGATGAGCAATCTCAAGACTCCCTCACTCACATTCCAAGATTGGTTAACGAGGATGATAACTCAAGACTCCTAAAGCCCTTCACTGAAGATGAAATCAACAATGTCATCTGGAAGATGGAACTAGACAAATCTCTAGGACCCGATGGATTCTCCATTCATTTCTATAGAATACATGGGACATCATCAAGGCTGATATGTTTCGAACGATCAAAGGCTTCCTCCAAAAATCGAAAGTGGGAGGAAGCACAAACTCCACTTTCTTAGCGCTTATCCCAAAAGAAGCAAACCTGGTGGCATTTGATCGCTTTAGGCCAATATCGCTATGCAACGTATCCTACAAAATCCTCACCAAGTTACTTGTAAATAGAATAAAGTCACTGCTAGAAAAACTCATCTCTCCCAATCAAGGTGGATTTGTTAAAGGCAGACATATCTTGGACAATGTGATTCTGGTATAGGAAATCATTCATTCCAGCCAACAACGCCAAGAGCAAGGCATGCTCATTACGCTGGACATGGCGAATGCCTTTGACCGAGTAAGGCATTCTTTCCTCCTGCAAGTTCTTTCTACTTTTGGTTTTAGTTCTGATTTTATAAAGTTGATTAAAGCATGTATATGAAAGCCTTGGATAGCTCCTTTAGTAAATGGTAGGCCGACAAATTACTTCAAAGCCTCGAGGGGCATAAGGCAAGGCTGCCCACTATCCCCCTTCTTATACATTCTGATGGCAGATTCCTTGAGCCGAAAGCTGACAACAGAGAAGTTAAATGGGACACTCCCAGGCATCATGGCGATAAAAGGAACAATACCAATCAACCACGCCTTGTTCGCCGATGAATCTCTCCTTATGGGAGGTGCCTCCATTAAAATAGCAAGGGCTTTCAACAATGTTATCCAAAGCTTCTGTAGAGTATCTAGAGCTCTGTTCAATAGGAGGAAAAGTGCGTGTATGGCTGCTCGGTAGACCAACAAACTATTCACCAGATTTCTCAAGCCCTGGGCTTCACAGGTTACACCTCTTGGGACAAACTCAAGTACCTAGGTCTGCCTTTAACATTGGGAATGAGAAAGGCCCTTCACTGGATGGAAATTATCAGAAAAATCAAGGAAAAAATGACTGTGTGGGGTGGCCAGTGGCTTACCTCAACTAGGAAGCTTATCCTTGTAAAATATGTTCTCTCCTCCCTTCCAATCTATCATGCTTCGTTTCGTTTAGCTCTAAAAATGATCACCAAACAACTATCTAAACTGATTCAAAATTTCCTATGGCAAGGAGGAAAGGGAATCAAATTTTTTTTCATCTAGTAAGTTGGGACATTGTGAAAAGGCCTATATCAGAAGGCAAACTTCAGGTAAGTGATCCCGGCTTAGCCAATCTGACTTTAGGAGGAAAGATTCTCTGGAAAATCTTCTCAAGTCAACAACATCCGGTAATCGAAGTTCTAATTAAAAAATATCTGCATAGGCTCTCTATAAATAATATGGATGAAGGAGCTTCCTCTAAAGGAACCACCCTATGGAAGTTATGTAACTGAGGCTGAGAGTTCTTTAAAGATTATCTCTATAGAATCCCTAGAAATGGAAAAAGAATTGGGTTGTGGGAAGATAAGATAATGGGCCTTCAACCCCTAAAATATGCGCTTGAAATTGCAAATTTGTGTGACTGGCTTATTCAGAATCGCATCCACAAGCTGGCTGATATTTCCACTTGGGATTCTAGTGGGAATTGGAGCAATTGGGCTTTCCATCGCCTCCCTGATAGGCTGCTTCCTCAACTTCACCTCCTTCTAACTGCTATCTCAGGTCTGGCTCCAGTGCACCTTCATTCAAGGGACAAGTGGGGTTGGGGTAAGACTGGAGGTTACTCAGTAGCTATCCAAGAACATCATCCACAAATCCACTCCCCTTTGCTTTGGCAGCATGTATGGAACCCCTTTGGCCTCCCAAAGATTAACTTCTTCAGCTGGATTCTCATGCACATAAGGGTCCTCACTAGAGAGAACTTAGTGAAACGTGGAACTGTAGGACCCCATAGATGCCCTCTCTGTTGTTCGGCTCAGGAAACAATTGAACATCTGTTCATTGACTGCCCCTTTACTCAAGTAGTATGGTCTCAAGCAATGCTTGGGCTCAATGCTCAAATACCAGTGCAGCTCTCAGTGGTTAGTTTATTCGCCTCCTGGAAAGAGCACTCCCCTCACGCATTGAAGAGAAAATCAATGTGGGCCAAAATATGGTATGTTATTCCAAAATACATCTGCTGGGAAGTGTGGTTAGCTAGGAATGAAGCCATCTTCAATAATAGATTACAAACTCCCAATGTAGTGGCTGCCAAAGCCAAAGCACTGCTGTTAGAAACTTATGAGAATCGACCTCATAAGCAAGACAATGTGCTCCTCCCTGAAGAGATCAGCTAGCTCAGCAAGTCCCTGAGGCATGCCAACAATAAAAATAATCCCTCCTTGCCTTGCCCCAACCCAGAGTGGAGGCTTTGAACCTCTGAATTGGATTTCGAAAAGTGGTGGAAAAATCAGGGCAACGTTACGATATTCTTTGAAGGAGCCTCCAAAGGAAATCCGAGGATATCAAGAGAAGGGGAGTAATCTACTCCCCGGATGGGCACAAAAGAGATAGCTTCAGCTGGGGCTTAGGACATATTACTAATAACCAGGCAGAGATTCTAGGATTGCTCAAAGCTTGTCAGCTAACCCAGGGGAACAAAGGAATAAACCTACAAGTCTTTGGGGACTCGGAAATCCTGATAAAAATACTCAACAAAGGTGATCATCTTAATAACCCAACACTCAACAAAACTCTTGAGAGACTAAGGAAAGTGTTGTAGAGCTACACTACCATTTCATTCTACCACATCCTCCAAAGCCTAAATAAGGAATCTGACACAAGGGCAAACATGGGTTGCCTCTTATCCCAAGGAGCCCTGTCAAAGAACAATGAAGCACCAGAATGGCACCCAATTCCTTAACATAGAATTCTGACCCGCATAAGAACAGTCACTGGTGGCAATGACTCCTGGTTCTGTAGTTACCATGATTGCCCAAAAACCAGCGCAGGCTCACACTTTGTGGCAAATACAATATAACATTGGTATCAGACTAATTTATAGTTGGTTTTTGTGTCTTATATCATATATTACAAAGATTGCAATCTTCCAATGATTCGCTATGCTCTTAGACTTGTTCATTTTTGTAGAGGAACGGATCTTCTCTTCTATGACCTAAATTAAATACTCAGTGGCTTCTTTAAGGTACAATATGGCATCGCTTGTATGCCTCATCCATACCACAACGACATTTCCTTTAAGACTCAGAGCACATAATCCTGTAGCTTGCATGCAGTTCAGTGGATTTTGCATTCACTTATGATGACAATGCTTAGACTCTTCTCTGCTCCAACATCAAAGTCAGAACCTTAAATCGTGCTAGGCTCTCTCATCGTTCTCATATAAGCAATGAGATAATGAAGATGATCTAAAATTTTTTCAAGATTAGAGGACACGGAGTGCTGCAGGACCATCTAAGGACACATGTAGGTCCCACCTTATCGTAACAGACAGAATCAGAACTGGAAAATACGTTGTCTCCCTTCTCTTTTGTAGCCTTTTGCACACTGACCAAGGAATTATGTGTAACAACGAGAGAGTGTTTAAACTGGTTGCTCCTTAATTGGCCAATGGATAGAACTGGGGTCTGCTGAGGCCGAGTTGCCTGAAATCAATGGCTGATACATTATGTAATAGTGGTGTTAGGCTTCAGCCCAACCTTTTTCTATAAATAAAATTCAACCATTCTTGTTAAAAAAAATGTAAGTGCAGGTCGACCAATATTAAAATGCAAACAATATAAAAGTAATGAAGTTAACAAAGTTGCTTATTTAAATCATTGTGAGATACATGCATTAATATTTTATTAACTTTTATGTCTTCACGAACATATGTTGATACAAAATGAATGCAAGATGCATTCAAGAAATCCTGACTTTTCCCGCCAACGATTCATACCATATCTTGAACACTTTAATGATATTGCAATAGGTAATTTTTATTGACACAAATAATATTGAAGCATTTCAAAGTTTAGGCTATAAGAGTCATTATTTTTTAAACATGGATTACAAATAATTCTGAATATTTAGAAGTCTTGGTCATTAATATCATTGTCTGCAACAATGTCATCCAATATATCATTGTCAATGTTAATATGATCTTTCAAGTAGTTAATATTGTCATCATCCTCGTCTTGACTTGCATCATCTTCATCGTCATTGAAATCTGACTGTATACCGTCCATGTTGTTACCAGATGTATTTGGATCATCATTTTCTATACCATCCATATTTTTGTCTTCTGTAACATCATTTAATTCTATATTGTTTTCTTCTTGTGCTTGAACATAAACATCTTCAGCATCATCATAGATGTCCATTTCTTCGATGTTCTCTAATTCATCTCTCTCATTTTGTTGGTCATCATTTTTTTGATCAATATCCACTAATGCATCATCAAATACATGCCTTAATCTTGGATCATAATGTATGACAAATATCCATTTCGGGTTTGAAATATCTTCATAGGAAAATTCCTGCACATGAACGAGTACATATTAGATGCATGTTATAACAATTTTATTGATTAATAAACACATGTATATATTCTCGATAAGCAATGTATTAACATGGCTTCTTCTTTGAGTTAAAGAAATACCTGCTCATAATGAATTGGTAGAACATAAGGCTTCTTATCGTTGGTAGGAACTTTGAGGAATCTATAGAAAACAATCCACTATGGGTATCATGTTTTCACGTCCTCTCAAATGCTTCATGCCATCTACACTTGAAAATACAACATTTAAAAGAGCGATAATCCAACCCAATAATTTTTTGTATTTTCCCAACGTATTGTACATTCCCTTCAATAATATTTTTATCTTTTGATATTGATCGACTAGAATGCTTGAAGTCAACAATAATGCCATAATCGAAGAATTGTCTCTTTACACCTACACGTTCTACGCGATAATGTCAACCATATGCCCACATTGTTGGATATTTACTTACTTGTGGAAGACCATTTATTTCAGTTAAAACAAATATAATGACGAATATTAAAATAGTGAATAGTGTCAAAATTGTAAGACAACAACATTCTATAAAATTCCATATGTACCTTTCTTTCACATCCTCTAGACATGTTGATTTCATCCTTTTTTTTAATGTTTGAATTTATACCTATATCTTCTATTTGATTTTGAATTTGTTCAGTTACCCATTCTAGTGTACAATATTTGCCTAATTCCCCTTGCATTTCAATAGGAAATGGGGTATTCCTTGGGTTCGATCTCTTAAATTGTCTCCTTGCTTCTAACACTTATTCTCTCTTTTTATCATACAAATAAATCCATCTGTTCATAAAGTCCACGTGGTACATAATGAAGTTGTCGAGCATAACACTTTCGTCTACACCTATTACATGTCAAATTGCTTATTTCAAACTCTAAAGGCCATGTTGTTAATTTGACAAATAAATTACAGAGTAAATTAATGATCGCACTAAAAACAACCACAATGATTATGAGTTTACTTACTAATTTCCACTAGAACACCATTAGATTGTGGTTTTTCTCCATCAATAATATCTAATGCTCATTCTTCATCCCATAAGCTGGGACTATATTCAAAATCGTTACCAAGGAATTCACATAGGAAGAAAAATGCTTCATTCAATACATACCCTTTAACCATGCAACCCTCTCGATGTGCCTTTGGTGAGACATATATTTTTAGTGTTTTCATATACCTCTCAAAGGAAAACATCCACATCATCAATACAACACTTGCCAATTCAATGTCATCGACTAGGTGTATAAGTAAATGGACTTGTAGGTCCATGAAACTTGTTGGGAGATCCTTCTAAAATACACATACAATTTCTGCAATTTTCTTCTTCCATTTTGCACTTGACATTCATGGATCTCATTGGACGTCACCCACCTAATATAAGAATACTAAATTAATATGAACGTTTAGGCAAAAAGTAAAATGCAATACAATATCTCTATGTCTCTCACAAATGAACATTCCATACCACATACCTTGCAAATGCTCACAATCGACTTATGGCATTCCTCAAGTCAATGGTAAGACATGGATCCCCCCTAATTGTCAATGGCATGATATGTTGTCAAACACATTTATCAAAGATCATCATTAGTTATTTTTGTCACACAATAGAATATCTTAATATATTTAGTACCTAATCAATTTTACAAATAAATGTTAAATGATGATATATAATACCTTCATAAAATTATGAAAATCATGTGTTTTAAATCCTGTGATATGTCCATCAATTGTAAATGCTTTATTTAATGATGAGCTAGTAGGTGTCCTTATTTAATGTATGACATTTTTTAGGTGGACTAACTCTTTATTTTTCAAAATCCATTGAGCTTCTACATATTTTTCATTTTCCCTGTTTGGCCATAAATGTTTTCTATCAAATTTGGTATGCGAAAGAGCAATATATCTTCTTGAAGACAAGGTGTCCTTCTCTTTGCCTGCTATATGTCAAAAAAATGAATTTGGGACATTTTTGAAGATGTGCATGGGATCTAATAGGTGAGACATTAATAGATCCTTCCAATACGAGAGCTCATAAAATATGGATTTCCTTTTCATCCCTTCTGATATCTTAATTACAACTTGTTATGGTTCTTCAATAGAATCACCCCCAACAAAAAAATCCTGCCAAGATTTAAATTCACCATATTCATACTAAAACGAATCAACTAGACCCATAATCATTGGAGGGCCTCTATTTTCAACTTTTCCATCAGATTGATTCTTATTGCGGTTTCTAAACCTATGATATCGTGCTAGAAAAAACCTGTTGTTTGCATAAATAATTTTGTGAAGATCTTTAGAATATCGCCCTTGAAATTGTTTTGCACATCTTGTACATGCAAAAATCCCATTTGTTTGAAGCCATGCAATTCAATAAGGTTAATAACATCAAAATAATAGTAAACAACTAAGTATGAAAGTTGGGATGACAATAAATTATCAGTTTAAATAGGTATTTTTTATTTTTTTATTTTATTTTATATATGTTACCACAACAAAAACATGGTCGTGGGAAATCATGAATAGTCCAACATAGCACACCATACAACACGAAGGACCTATTGTATGGAGGACTAATATGTCATACATTCTTGTGCCTTTCCATAGTAGTTGCATCTCATCAATAAAATACACAAGATAAACATCCATGTTTTTAACGTGATGTTTTCCTCGCATAATGAGAGTCAGCATAAGGTGCTCCTTTCTAACAATCAACCATGGGGGAATATTGTATACTATCAATCCAACTAGCCAAACACTATAATTTGAGCTCATGAAAGAGAATGGGGAAACTCCATCAATCACAAGACGAACCCTGATATTACGTGGTTCATCTTTGAATTTTGTTGGCCAATTTCACTCTATGTGTTTTAGTGCTTTGGAGTCGTTCGAAATTCACATGAATCCATATTTACTCCTATTCTTTGCATGCAATCCCATTACTTGTGCAAGTGACTTGCAATGAAACATTCATTGAATTATAGGTATAATTGGCATGTGACGTAAAACCTTCTTTGGAACTATAGGACCTTGTACATTTGTACGATATCTCTTCTCTTTGCATACAGGGCATTCTACCTTATCTTGATATTCATATATGTATAAAATGAAATCATATTTACATGAATGAATTTGCTTATATTCAATCCCCAACTCAACCAACAACTAACACGCCTCTCTGCAAGTTGATGGCAACACATTCTCTTCAGGAAATATTTTAGTTTTTAGTTCCCTATAAGATTACCAAATATTAGATCGATTGAATGTTTGACTTATGACTAACATGTTTGATATGTCAACCTATATTATGTCTATTCATATACAATACATGGTTTTAAAATCTCCTTAAATAAATATAAATGAAGTTGATGAATGTTTACAAATTGTGTACACCAATTTACAATGCATTGTAAGAAATATATTTCAACTCACTTCAATAGGGTGGTGAATCCTTTCTCTAACCAACCAAATAGTGATTTAATTTCTAACAATATTAATGTGCATGTCAGTTTTGAGGTTCTTCTTGCACCCAAAATGAACACTGATGTCTTTATTGCTTGCTTGATGGAATCTTTCAGCAAGTTTTTATCATCAATATTACGTTGGTAGTAATTACCCCTATTGTCATCATTACTGTCAACCGTATGATCATTATTGTCATCATTGTTTCCATTCCCAAAGAAACCTGTAAGAATTTCGTTCAATCCTTCTTCGTGCACTGCATTTTCATTGTCATGATCATCATCATTAAGGTTGCTAGGTAGCTTGTCATCAATGTATGTGAATCTCAGCAAATGTTCAAATTCCTCAAGTGGTAGAGTTCTCTTTAAGTATTCTCTTTTTTCCCTGGTATGGTTTAAAGAATGGTTTGGATCATCCCGTCGAAATCTTAATAACCTAGTTGGATAAACTTGGGTATTAGTAGTCATTCTTTCATCATCATATTTTACCTATCGACAAACAGGACCATTATTTAATTTTTGGCAAGTATTGGATAAGTCATAAATGTATCAATTTCAAAGAAATATAATAAAATATTGCTTAGCAAATCCCATACCATGTACTATAGTCTTGACCAACCTCTTCTTTAATGCAATTATTTTCTGTGTCTGAAGTATCCATTGTTATATCCTCTTCCACCCACTGTGTTCTCCATGATTTTACAGTTTTAGGTCCATGCCCACGTACATATCTTTTTTCTTTTTCTTTTGCTAGTTGAATGCTTAGGCTATGCACTTGTTCCAATTTCCATATGAAATATTAATAACATGCATTCATTTATTTCAAGATTGGATAATACACTAAAAATTCTAATAATGTTGTGAAAATGGATGCATGTATCACAAAATGATTCCTAATTTAAGTCAAAATTTGATTACCTGATGTTCTGCAAGATCCTTTGTGTCCTTATTTGACATGACACGACATGTTGCCATGGCCTCATCTTACCACTATAATACATAACATAGTTAATGATGTTTAGTACACCGAGTATATCAACCAATATGCTATCCAACACAAAATCTCACTTTACTCATATATTTGACATATCGATATCATGTTTTGGATTTGAAAAAAACAATAACATATTTTATATAACTTTATCACATCTATGTAGCATTTGTAAATTCATAAACACCTTCCTCCTTTGGTTGAGGTTGCTTTGTCTTCTTACTTTTAGTGTATCCGCAGATTCCGTATATGATTCTTTGGCCACCCACTTTCCTCTCATTGATTTAGTAGGTCTACATCGTCCATGTCCTCTGTTTATGGCCTCCACTAGATCCTATAACACACAACAATGACATTAATCACATAACATATATGCACATCATTGTTGCTCTATCTAATTTGTTAAACGCACAATCGATCTAAGCTCAAAAGGTTTTCACTACAACTTTCTAACTAAAATGCCCCTATTTTTTGTTGACTAGTGGAATCAGCAACGGTGGTGGTATCGTACTCGCATTACATAGGGTTGAATCCCACTAGCCGCCACTATAACCTCTAGGAGGAACCGCCCAGCCCGCGAGAACGGCCCTCGGGTAAGACGAGACTCGAACTCGTGACCTACACAGCGGCATGGACGACTTAATAGATCGTCCGCTGGCCATGATACCAAACCTCTATGGGCAAAATGCCCCTATTTTTAGTATATACCCTGTTTGTTAATTTCTACTCCCAATATGGTGACATGATACAACTCTTATAAATGTTATATGAGGATTATGAAACTATGGACCTTTTTTAATTTTTTTTTTTTAATTATATTATTATTTTTAACTTAAATCCAACCTCATTCATATTTTAAAACTGCCAAATATTTTGTATTTTGTATATTTAAAATCCATTTGACAAATATGTATGAGAATATACTATTTCAAATTTTGATTTTTAAGTCTTCTAAATGAACTCAATATATAATATAATAATTAGCATAAGTTAACTTGTGGATGCAATATATTTTCAGCGCCACCATCCACCCTATAAAGGAGTAAAGAGTGAGTGGCAAGATAATTTTTTTTTTTTTTTTTTTTTTTTTTTTTTTTTTTTTTTTTTTTTTTTTTTTTTTTTTTTGTGTCACATGTATACATAATCACTAAGCAACACGACATTTAAAGGTGAAGACATGTATGTTACTATAACTAGTGGATTGTTTTTTTAATCGAAAAGAGTAGGAGATATATGTTAATATGCGCCCAGTACGTGGCCAAAAACCGAGATATTTACATAAAGGTGTAGAGTCATCTAAGGGCCTCAAATTTACATTATGTTCAACCCAGCCTAGAGTTTTCTTACCCAAAATAACAAAATTCTAACTTAATACTTGCCTATGGCTATACATCCTGCAGAACTAGGTCAACAAATATTTATATGTGTAATTTGACATCAAAAATTGGCAAAAAGAAGACATAAGGTATTGGTTACTTCTCCATTGGCACCGATTTGTTAAGGTCTATTCCAGTGGTTTCTTCTTCCGACCTCGAGATTTTCTCAACTAGTTTAAGTTGCAGGTGCTCAATTTACTGTCGCAGAGCATCCACTTCGTCTTGCAAATGGAAAATGCACTCATTTTTCTCTATATAATGCTCCTACATTTCCAGCGACTCCTTTTGTTGTTGGTGGATGCACCTTTGAATAATTGTCGGTCCTTCCTTAAGTTCCACGCTTTCCTTGTCTCAAATACCACATGCCTGATGAAGCCTCCCACGATCCATTGGAATTCGCCGTAGCATCTTGCACGACGAAGGCCTACGGCACCCCCATGAACCAGACACTGAGCCCTCTTCCTCATAAAATCTCACCATGTTCATTTTGATAGCGGGGGGAGACCAGAAGCTTTGCCCATGGAGAGAAATAGAACACCCGACCCAAAAATGAGCTAATTACGTTTATGATAGACTGCAATTTCTAACTCAGAGTCACCACCGAGCTTGGATGACATATTAAAAGACTCTTCTTTGTCAACAACGCTTGTGTTTCCACCCTCTATGACACCCAAATCCTTCACCTGACTTCCCGCCATGAAATTTACCTCCACCGTGCCTATTACTCTGTCTCTGTCACTACACAGACTACCTAGGATCCCTTGACCCGACCACTGGGCCCTTCAGAAAAATCCTCAGACAGAAGGAAACAAAATCGTGAGGCAGGAGATCATACCATTACTGCTCCATTTATAGAGGATATTAGACCGAATTCTGATGTAGAATTGATGAGAGGTACTCATTATGCTGAAATCCAAATGCTCAACCATTATTTCTCTGCTCAATGAAGCATCCATCAACTTGTCCCACACCAGCTTCCCTTGTGCGAACTGACCTTCAGGACTAGAGGGATTAAATGCTCCTCACTCTCCCCATTATTTTGCATGTTTCTTTCATTGTTTCGCCGACTATTGCAACTAGTATGAGGAGCTAATACTTGAGTCTTCATGCCAAGAATTCTCCCATGTCCAAGTATAGTATGAGCCTGAGAGAAGCAATGACGCTGCATCATAATCCAATTATTAGGGGAGTCACAAGGCCAGAGGCTAGGCCAGGGGAAATGAATGGTGATGGGATAGGGGCAAGGAGAAGGGATGAGGGAGATGGGGAAGTGGCGACCAAGGTTGCAAGGGAGAAGGGTGATGGGAGAAATTGAGGGTGAAGTGAGACGGATGGAGGATGCGGGGGTGGGGAAGGGAGGATAGGTGAAAGGGAAGAAAGGGGGAGCAAGAGACAAGCTAGTGGGGAGGGCCAATAAAAATCCAAATGATCACTACTATTTAAATTCTTGATCCTACCAGAAGCACACTCAACTATCAATAAAATGAGATTCATAACAACTATTAGGGAATGATGACTGATCCCACGATGCCATTCACTTTGTTGCTTTCCTCATTCATTCGACAGGCCAAAGTGGCTTCAATGTCAGCTTCCTTATTGTTACCTCTTAGAACATGGAAAAATTTAACTTGATCAAAGAGAGGGATCATGCCTTGGGATCTCTTGATGATCTTGTTTAGTTTGATATTTTGGGTAGCTGAGTTGTAGTTCATATGCTTTATGATTAACATGTAATCCCCTAGAATTTTCATGTTGTTGATGCCATTTTTTGAGCTAAAGAAAGCTCGAGGAACAACCCATAAGCCATAGCTTGACTATTTGTCTTCATTCACAGGCCCCAAGCATATCTATCTTCTATGGTTCTGTTAGCGCTTGAAATTTCACCTCAGGCTGAAAAAGGTAAACTCCAAGGCAACATCAAACCACTTAGCCTCGTAGCTAGCCCTACGGGGCAGGAGAGGGATCTCTCCGGTCTATCTCGGCAAAAGGTCTTCAACGGGCTGAGACAACCAATAAAGAACACTGATTTTAGGCTAGTAAACTGATAAAAAGGTTTGATTTGGGATTTTTAAGGTTTTGGTGGAAAATTGGGGAAAGGCAATTTTGGGTGCGGGGATTGGACACAGTTTTCGCAGGGGGTTCTTTGGGGCGAGGTAGGAGACTGTATTGATGCTTTTGGAAAGATTTGAATGGATGAGAATGACTGGTGAGAAGCTAAGGAGAGCAAGCAAGCACCTTGAATTCTCCTTAAACAGCTGAAAACATTGATATTAAGCAAACTTAAAGGCAAAGCATAACAACCATGAATTCTACCTTAACACTTCATTTGCCTAATTTGCAGAAGAAAAAGTAAGAAGATGATTCACATAACAAACTTACAAGTACAAAGAGAAACACACGATCAATACATGTAACCACAAGAATCCCAAAAAGGACTGCAAAACCCTGGTCTTCCTTAGCCAAAAATTGCAGAGATACAATGAATAATACAATGAAGCTTCTCCCTCAAGAGTCCAACCATGAAAATGACTAAGAAAATACATAATATAGGCAAGCTAACACCTTTCCTTGCCTCTAGGGGTCGAGCTCACTATCCTAGGAGCTGTTTCAACCAATTCCAAACTGATCACTAAAATCTAGGCAATCAAAACAACTTGCCTCTATAAGCTAGGAAACCAATTCATTCATTAAATTTTTGCCTATCTCAAGAATGAATCTTCTAGAAGAGATAAATAAATGTCAAAATATCATAAAATTACATCATTTACATCAAGGAGGATCAAAATTCACTCCAAAAAGTCAAATCTAGTAAAAACTGCGTTTTGCTGAGCTATAGGTACAATTTCTGTGAAAATTGCCCAAGGGGTCGCGCACTGATTCTGAATGGGTCGCGCACCTTTGGAGCAGATTTTGAGGCACTTCCAGGTGTCCAAATAAGGCAAAAGTGGTCTTTTTGGAAAGGTATGGATGTCTACTTTCCGACCCAAGTGGAATTTCTGAATTTTGTGTCCATTTGCCCTCCAAAATTGCAATCTCCCAAGACTGCTTCCTGTGTGTCAAAAAGGTGGCAGAAAGTCATTTTTTGCTTGTTTTTTGACCTTCTGGAGGCTCAAAACTTGGTGAAATTTCTTGATCTTCACTGAGAAAGTGTATTTTTGCATGAAAAATCCAAAAATGTAAACTTTTCCTGAAATGAACCTCCCAATCGAAAGGGTTGCGCACGGTGCACGACCCTTTGGTGAAGAAACCTGTTTTTTGACCAAAAATTCACAAATGACCAAAAATGCTCAATTTTTTTTGAAATTTGTGCTGGGG
>APFE030683231.1:55938-135555 GCA_000404065.3 Pinus taeda | reverse complement strand
AGAAAGTCATTTTTTGCTTGTTTTTTGACCTTCTGGAGGCTCAAAACTTGGTGAAATTTCTTGATCTTCACTGAGAAAGTGTATTTTTGCATGAAAAATCCAAAAATGCAAACTTTTTCTGAAATGGACCTCCCAATCGAAAGGGTCGTGCACGGTGCGCGACCTCTTGGTGAAGAAAACCTGTTTTTTGACCAAAAAATTCATAAATGGCCAAATTTTCTCCAAATTTCTTGAAATTTGGGCTGGGAGTCCCCAATAAAGTACCATGCGCAATCAAATAGGCTTTGGCCAAAATTTGGAGTGGATCGGGCCTTTTCCGTCGTTTTAGTGCCTTGGCCAACCTCCTTGGATCTGACGATTGTAATTTTGACATTTATCTAAAACCATGACACCTGTGTAAAAAGTGAGGGAGGTTTTTCTTCTTTGGTATGTTTTGGAAAAAAACCTCTCTCAGTTTTCCAAAATTCATCTTTGATTGCTCAGAAACATCATTTGAGTGAAACTTGTCCCGATGTGTGAAACAAGGGATTTTGTTGAAATGAAGCGAAATGAAGGGGATAAGGGGCTTCTAAATTCTTGGGGAATTTTTTGGAAGTAGGGAGGGATGTTAGGAAGCAGGGGAAAGTGGAATATCAGAGATCGAGCGAGGGGAAGGGGTCCAAAAGGGAAAAACACAGGCCCAACCTAGAAAATTGCCAGGTTGTAGCTAGAAACTAGGGTTTGTGCGAAATTGAAGAATTTGGGGAATCTTAGGGATGGGAAGCATTTGGTAAGGTACTTTAAGGATAGGGGAAGGTGTATGAACATCAGGAAACAAGTTTTGCCGATGATTTGACCGTCCAAGAGAAATTGCCTTCAAAACCCTAGGAGAGGGAAATGAGCTTACCTGGGTGCAACTGAAGCATGAACAAGGTGTAAAATGACAAGGGAGATGGTAATGAGATGTGGGGAAAAATGGGGGTGAAAAGGGATGACCTTGAGCAGCAAAAAAAAAACCCCAACCTTACTTGCACTTTGACATTTGTAAGCAAAACACACATGAATTTCCCATTTCAACTTGATGGCATTTATGCACATTTTCCATGATTATTTTTCTTTAGCAAGAAAAAAACATTGATGATTAAGGGCCTACCTGCAAACTTGAGGAAATTTGGGGTCTTTTTGAAGTTTATAAGCAATTTCTGTAGGTGAACTCCTGACAGGTCGCGTGCAGGCCTAGATGGGCCGCGCGCGCCCAAGAGGTCGCGCCCGTGTTATTTTCCAACTGTTGGGACCCCCTGGACGGGTTGCGCCCACCCAACAGGTCGCGCATAGCTGTGGAGAGGTCGCACACGGATCCTCTTTGCAATTCCGCCCAAATGCTCTTGAAAACGATTTGCTCTATTGCTTGAAGGCACAATGAAGCTTAATGGAGGGAGAGAGAGACTTTATAGCCTTGTTTTGAATTTATTTCATGTCAAAACCCTCTTTCTAATGTTTTTCATGACACTTTTTAAACTTTGAATGTTGCTGACTTTTTGGTTTCCTTTTGTCCTGAAATTGGTTGAATTGATGTTTTTTCTTGAAAATTTTTGCAGGGATAGCTTCTGAGAATCTTGGCAAAGGGGACCAGGGCTGCATGCTGACTTTCGAAGAATTTTTGAATTTTTACAATTTTTACAAAATTTTGAGAAAATGACCTTGGCTTTAAAAACAGGTTTTTAAATCCAAGGTAAAAATTAACTGTACAAGATGAAATATTTTGAAGAAATACTTTGATAGTTCATCCCTCTGGCCTACTGGGCATTTATTGACTTTTAAAGACATGACCTCAAAGACAAATTGGACCTAAACCCTAGACCTAGGACTTTTGACCTTAAGACAAGACAAGCAACTTTGAAAGAGTTTATTGACTGAAACAACTTGATCCAGTAGTGCCAAGAGTGGAATAAAGACACCAGCTCCTCCATCAGGGTTATGGCATGCCTAATGGAATGCAATGAGATGACACTGATGAGACACCTACTTATGCAAATGCAAAGAGTTTTGATCGGTGATGGAGGGCTACTAGACCGACTCTAACAGGTTCCTTCAGGATTAATGATAATCCCTCCCCCTCCTTCCACCCCATAACTAGTGGCTTGTTACATTATGAGTATTTGGCTATTAAAATAAAATTATAAAGTTTGAAATCACACCAAATTCATTAGCGGACTAGGAAAATATGACATAAAACACCCTTCATTGTAGGGTCAAAATACTATTTATAGGGTTTTACATCAACCAACATTTCAGATAATCCCATGTGCCTATGCACATTGCACATCCAATATTGGTATTCAAGCCTCATAAAAAATGACAATAACATGGAAGCCTCCCACATTGACATTGCAAAGTGCCACATGCCAATGAATACAAATTAGACCAAATCGAAAAAAATCCGCCAATCTATAATTGGCATGCACAATGGATAAACCTATTGTATATCCCAAATATTCAACCAAAATAATGTAATACATTCACCATATTTCCATTCTCATACTCACCAATTGCAAATTGAGGGAGCTTTGAAGTTTTGTGCATCGTTGGAGAAGACCACGGTTGGAGCAATGCGTTAAGGCTATGAAAGCAAATAAATGATTGATTGGATCTTTGTTTATGGTGGGTAGAGATATTTATGGACCTCTCCTCTCTTGTTGTGGATTTCAATAAAAAAAATTGATTTGTGGGTGTGATTCGACCTCTAATAGTCATTAAATCAATTTGTGCATCTTATTCACCCCCTACTAGAGAGGAAAATCAAACCCTTGTCCATCCATTTTGCACTATTTTTATTCAAAATAGTTAGAGGGAAGGGAGAAAAATGTAGGGAGCAAACATAAGGGGTTTTCCACAATTTGGAGGAAAAAAATTGCCCCAGGATGCCAAAAAATGTCAAGCAACAATAGAGGGAAATGAGAAAAGGGATCTGATTCTTTCGAGAATGAGGTATTTCATACTCAATTTATAGATGTTTACATGTTTGCATTGCTTGTTTGAATTGTATTTTTTAGTTTTTAGTTTCAAAATTATAAAAGAAGAAATTAGGGTTTTTTTCTTCTTCTAATTTTAAAATAAATATTTTATTGTACATATATAGGGATGTGACAAGAAACTGAAAGAGGAAATGGCTTCTATATTGGGGGTAGAAGTAATGAATACAATAGAATGTATGGACTTGTCCATGCTTGCCGAATACTTGGAAACCGTACTAAAGGCACTGAAATAGACCGACCAAAGCAACCTTATCAAAGGGAATCAATTGATTCCCCATAAACTCCTGGATCAAGAAAAAGATATAGGAAAAAATCAATCACAATAACCTCTATGAATGTGGAACAAGGAATAGAGATGTCCAATGTCCCACCCACTCTCGGGACAAATATTTCTTCCACCACTAGTACAAGTACTTATGCATTTTCCATTAGTACATATGAAATTGAGGTAGAATCTGATGTTGTCTCTAGGGAAATTAGAATGACAGATGCAGGGAAAGTGTTCAATCGTAGGTTGAAGGCATCATGCCTTCAATGCTTCAAAGAGAATCTATATCTTCCATTATCTAAGATACCTATGCACCTTCAAAAGACAGTCATCCATGACATTTCGTAAGTTATTTATCCATGATCCAAATACATCTGTTTTTTGCTATTATTTCCATGGCATTTGGGCTTTTGAAATCTGCCATGACGCTCCCACAACATGAAATGCCACCGTCGAGAGACTATTTTGCTCAGTGTTGTGCCAACGTACCCAGGATTTGAGCCACTTTTTCAGGCCTAGAGCCTAAGTCACCGCCCATAATTCAATGAGACTTTTAGAATCCATGATATACATAATAACAAGTCTTACAAATCATAAATTGACTCCAGGACTAAGCCCGACCATCCCCAACCAAGACTGGAATTTTGTCAAACGCTTGGAATCAATATAATCTATAGGAAATGAATACAAGACATAGCATAAATGACTGATAAATCATATGAGGCTTGACAAGAAGGATCACCACCCTCTTCCCTTAACTGTTTTGACATCAATTAGGTCTTGCATCCATTATCCTTTCAGTTACAAGTAAATACATGAAGTAACAATGACAATAACCAGTCATATAACCATGCTTATAACCATCATTAAACCATGAAATTAACAATAAGATAACAACCATTAAATCCACATATTAATAATTACAAAAGCAAGGGAACTTAGCTTCTATTAAACAAAGGCAAATCCGACCAGTTTCGAGACTTTCCACTCGACCATAGACATGGCTGAACCAAATCTTTCTTTCATCTAGCCACCCCTGTGCCATTTTCAAAGCATGAATGTGGCATCTCATGGATAAACCAAACCAAAAAAACCAAGGGAATCCAGACGTTAAACCATCTCCACCCTCACCAAACTGTGATCACACCAAAAATGACACCTAGATAAAAAAACCAAACCGAGGTAGGAATGCCTCTAGACTGCATCACAATCTTTGAGGAATTTTTCATCTCCTTGTCTCTTAGGATTTACCACAATCCACACTAGATCACTAGGCCCTGAATTGAGACACCAATTTCTTAGGCTTTACCGCAATCCACATCAGATCACTAGGCTCTAAACTGAGACTCCTCCCTCAGGCTTTACCGTGTATCCCGCCAAAACTGGTCAAGGGATTCCTAGGCCTTTGGAATTTTTTGGAGCCCACCTCCAACCCAGATTTTGAAACCATCCTGCAATACCAAATCTCAAAACCAAGAAAACAATCCCATCACATCATGGCTATTTGGAAAAGGCAAGGTTAGGCTGAAAACCACTGTCATAACCTGACAAAACCATGCCATTGACAACAATAGAACCATACACCAACATGGAAAGCCATGCATGTCAAAACCAGCTAGGAAATCACACATGCAATATGTTACCTGCAAGTATTCCTGCTGAAGTTGTTTGATCTTTCTCTTCCTTGATTATTCCTTTCTTTCCTTACTTTATTTTTGCTTGCCTTTCCGTCCTTGCTCCAAAAAATCTAAGTGTCCAAGAGTGAGAGAGAGAGAGAGGGAGAATAAGGAGAGAACTCCAAAAAATGACCTGAAAAAATGTTACAAACTGATCCTAAAAGCCTTTTTGTCAATTAGGCCCCTATTTTCTTCATTTTCCATTATTTTCCTTCAATTTGCTCCTCACATGAAACCTGTGACCTTTCACCTCCCTTTTCTCCTATTTTCCTTTATTTCCATAAATAAATTTGTCAAACATGCCTTTCGCCTTTTTAATGCCTTCTCCTTTTCCAATTTCCTTTAGCCATAAAGATATCCAGTGATGCCCACTAGGATATATTTAAGGACAACTCTATGTTTTTTGTCTTTTGTTGTTCTAGACTAGTCCATTAGGTCGAGGGAATTCACCTTTGTTTGCAATCGTAAATGACGCATAACAAATTGGTGAATCCACGGGGGACTAATTCTTCCCTTTCTGGTTTCCTTGACCTTGGCATAGTGACTTCGAATGATTCATTCGAACATTGGTTGAGTTTAGGAAAACATTTTGTTGATATTGTATGTGTTTCTTGTGTTATATTTTGACTGAAACTGCTCCAGCGCATTCCCTATTATGACACAGAGCAATTTAGCACACTTGTCCCTTCGTTGTGCTTACGTTGCAATGCACTTTCTCCTGTGCTGCACATGTGTTGATTCCTTGTACCTACACTGCAGTGCACTCTCTCCTTCTCCGCACCTGTGCTGTAGAGCATTGGTGCATGTTCTACACCTGCATTGATCCCTTTAAGATGCGAAAAAAAAATGTTTTTCTTTCCTTGCTCTCTGATTTTCTTTGGTCCAACTTGTTTTCCTTCTGTCTTTGAGTGTGTACTTGTCTCTGAAAAGTCTTTACTTTGTTTTCTTTAGGTTTTATTAGACTTTGATAATAATTTATTTGGATTTTTCTTTGTCCTTGTCAATTAGGTCTTTTGGAAAACTATTGCTTGAAGAAAATGATATTACAATCATCATTCTGTGTGGTTTCTCTCATCATTGATTTAGTAAGCATCTTAGTTTTCATTTGATTTGAAGATTAAGAGGATTGGAAGGAGAAACATCATCATTTTTCATTGCATTTAGGGTTTTGTGTGTGAAAATGGAAATTAGAACAGTTGCATTAGAGGAATTTACTTAACAAATTTTGTTTGTTGCATTTTTTTTGTTTCTTCCCTCCCATACATAGATTTTCATTGAAAGGAAAATATTTCATTTTATCATGCTAGATTGCATCTTTAGGATATTCAAGTGAAATTCACAATGAGCCTTGAAAAATGAAACCTAATTCAAGATAAACTTTTAAATTTATTGAATCAAATCTTAAGAAGCATTTGAAACATTAACGCAAACATCAATAGGTCTAGGCTAGAGACGTACTTCAACGTCTATAAACATAGGACCTGTTGTTTTCTGGCTAGTGTTGCATTCTGATATCCTGTTCCATGTGCGTAAGTGTATCAGATAGTTCTCCACATACCTTTGGGTATATCAAATGGCGCTACATGCATGATAAGTATATGTGAATGCTCTCATCAAACAATTATGCATTAGAAAACACTACTACAGACTTTGCTTCCACGTACCTTTGGGTATATTTTGGAAGTCTCATATAGGTTTCTATCCCACCATAGGTAACTGTGTTAGCCTCTTTGTACATTGTGATACACTGAACACAACATTCAGGGAGATTACCTACCCATACGTAAATCCTTGGTTCACCAAGGTGGTATATTGCAGTTCATAGTTGCTTAGTAAAACCTTTTACCTTGTTAACCCTATTTTGATTTATTGTTGTTGTTAATTTCTAAAATTAATTGACCGCAGAGCAACATCCTCGTTGTGGAACAACTCCTTAGTGGATCTTAGGTTGAGACTAGTGGAAACAGTTCCCTAGTCTACCAATTAAGGAAGCCCCTCTAACGAGAATCCTAGTCCTTTTCCTCATTTTGGAAATGTTGGTGCTCCTTATATGGCAACGTTGCCCCTTCCCAAATTTACCATTGGTTTACCAGTTTGGTTATTTTCAACCTCGGTTTTGAATGTCCAAACTTCTTCTCAACCAAGTAGTCCTCCACCTAAACAAGTTGATCCTAATGTTGACCCTTTGTCTTCTTTTCTTTGTTGGTCTTCTTCCTCCCCGTCTGGTGAAAACCTTAAAGTTAGTAACTAGGGGGCTAAGAAGAAGAAGAAAATGAGGATTAAGAAGAAGCAAAATAAGCAAAGGTACAAACAAGTAGCCATTGCTACTGATGCAATTGATGTTGAGAAACCTTTCAAAACCCGTAAAGTGAAATTCCCTTGCATGCTTTATAAGGATGATCACCTTCTGAGAGATTTTCCTGGTATTCCACAGGTGTTAGAAGTGTGGTCCACAGGCTCACATCCTCCTTTTTCGTTAGCTTCTAGAAATCATGCTGGTGACAAACCTTCAACTAGTGATAGTAAGATCCATAGGAAAAAAGGTTAAAGTTAAGTTTCCATATAGGTTATGTGAAGGGAATCATATTATTCATCTTTGTTCTTATATGGATGAAGCCTCAAAAGTGTTGGAAAACCTTACGACATCTCAGCCTCGTCTTCTGGCTGGTTATCGAAAGATTTCTCCTAATCCTCCACTAATTGATGAAGTGATTAAACATAATCCATCTCCAACCTTTCCCACTCTCTTTGAACATGAATCCCATGAGTTTGTTCACGACCAAACTTTGGTAGAGAACATGGTTGACTCGATTCCACCGTTTGTTGATCGTACCTTTCCTGTAGAGAGTGAGTCTCATACCACGTAGGTTCATCTCGTTTCTTTAGGTTCCAATGAACTAGGGGGGAAATCCTCCCATTCCAACAACATAGGGGGACAATCCTCCCATTCCCATTACACAAGGGGAAGTTCTCCCATTCCCATGACACCCCCTCCAGGTAGTATGGTCACTTCCTTTGATTCGAGTCGATTGGCAAGATATCATCTTCCTCCTTATGTGCTCTTCCAAATCATAGTACTGACTTGTAATATGCCCATACCTGGCATAGTTATAAATGAAGGCACATATATCAGTATTTTTTCCTCAACTACTTGGTAAGCTTTATGTTCTATGTAGCGTGTTCTCATTACCTAGAATCTGTTGGCTTTTAACAGAGGAACCAATCAACCGTTAGGGATCCTTCCTCAATTACCTATTAGTTTGGGAGGAAAGACTATCTATATCAATGCGATAATAGTCTAAGGCCCTTTGGATTTTAATTTACTCCTTGGGCATGACTATGCTTATGACATGGGAGCTCTTGCCTCTTCACTCTTTCGTGTGATGTGTTTCAACATGAAGGAAGAATCATGAAAATTGACTTGCTCTCATTTGTTGGTCCTAATTTGACTCCCAATCAACCAACTTCCCTAAATATTCCTTATATGCAAGTGGTATCTCCTATGCCATAAATTAATTATGTGGCAACCTGTTCCATGCCCATGTCTACATATGATCTTGTAGGTGATGTAGTGCATCATGTACTAGGAGCATTGGCGCCTGGTCTTTCCATTGGATCCTCTGATCTTTCCATTGGATCCTTTGATATGTATCCCTTCCAGAGTATTTTTCTCCCATTTGATGAGAACTTCTTGGAAGCCATGGTATTTGGTGAGCCATGATTAATATAAATAGAGATCCCTGAGTAGAGTTCCATGTATTGTGTCAAGATTGTTAAAAAATGAAATAAGGTTCCCGTAGCAGAGTTCCTTTTCTTGTGTCAAGATTGTTAAAAAATGAAACAAGGACCCTTGAGCATAGTTATTTGTTGTGTTAAGCTCGTTATAAAGTCAAACAAATCCTCTTCCATTTTGATTTTTTGATTAGATCTCGTAAATTCCTAGTTGAGTCTTTCATTTGATCTCGTAAATGAGCCTTCATTCCATCACCCAATAACTAGTAGTCTACTTAGGTGAATGAAATGAAGCTTGTGGGGCATGTGCCTAGAATTGAGTCATTATGTTGGGGGCATGCAAACTTATTTCAAGCATAGTTTTTCTTTGTTTCAAGCATGTGTAAAAATGCTATCATTCTCAAGCATAGTTTTTCTTTGTTTCAAGCATGTGTAAAAATGCTACCATTCGCAAGCATAGTTTCCACATGTTTCAAGCTTGTGTAAAAATGAAACCATTATCATCTTATCCCTCGTGAATTCCATTTTATCAAGTTGTTTCTCCCAGATAAGCCTTGGTTTTCTCATTCCATCATCACCATCTACTAAGTTGATCATATACTTTAATTTGGTTGTTTTGCCCTTTCCTCAGGAACTTCTGCGATGAGTGGTCTTATTATCCAACCTCTTGACCTTTGCATGTTTTGAGCAGTTCCATCATGATTGGAACCAATTGGTACCCTTTATACCACTCATTCCTCTAGGAGGAGGTCTCTTTCAACACTTTTTAGACTCCCTAAACATGAAATGATTATCGAGCACTTGTATTTTCAAACTCATTAAAGTAAATGAAAAGACATTTTCCCAGTATAAGTTTAACCCTTTTCCGGATTCAAATAGACTATTTACAAAAAAGGAATACCTTATTCAAACATGGTTAAGAGCTTCTCCTATTAGGTCCCTATACTACTAGTCTAAACCCTTATTGTTATTAGTGAAACCCCCTAATTGTATTATTGTTCCCATGTAGTCCCCATGTTGTTATTATTGTGCCCTATAGAATCCCACTTTTTTTATTGTTGCACCCCTACAATATTATTGTTATGTAGGCTATGATTGTATTAGGACCCCTTAGACTCCTATATATATAAAGGAGGTATTGTCATTTGTATCATCCAAGAATTGTTCATTTTTGTAATATAAAGGAGGTCTCCCCCTCGAATAGGCTGATTTTGAAGTCGTTGAGCTATCTTTTGTTCTATTTTGTGAGCTGGTTACATAGCATTTGGTGTTAAGGCTTTAGATTATAGGGTTTCGCTACTCCTAACAGGTCATCGTGGAATGTTCGCAATAATTTTTTTGCTACGATGTTTCAGAAGCTGAAATTAAAACCCATTTGAGCCGAAATATCGATGAATCTCGAGTCTGAATTTTAGATTTTTTCTAGCTATACTTTCAGAGATATGATCCAAGGAAGTTAGGGTTTTTGCAGGCTCCCGAATTACATCCCAAACAAGCGACAGTGGGAAAATAGTCATAAATTTCTCATTGAGCATCAGATTGAAATTTCGTAAAAATTTATAGAAAGAGGACAACCTGTAGTTTTTCGCGTATCGATTTGAGGTCCAAAGGTCAAAACAGTGACACGTGGCACTTCGTACAAGTTTGCTCTACTGAACTAGTCTATAATCAGGTCATCGTGGGAGATTTGGCATAACTCTTCCTTGGAGAATCCAATCTTGATCAGACTTGTGGGGTTCAAAAGAGGAATCAGAGGCATACTGCAGGACACAAGTTCAGACCTTGGAGATCCAAAATTATAGAGATACAACATATTCTATATCGAGCTCTTACAAAGTGAAAAAATGTGTGTAGTTTTTTTAACATTTTGCATAAGTTTTGTTTGAAAAATTAGTTTGAAGGAATTCAAAGGGCATAGTGAAGAATAATTATCATTAATTGATGCCCCGAAGAAAGAAAATGGAAACACTTATTAAGCAACCTGAAAGCTCTAGCATGACTCATGAAGAAGATGAAAAAATGCAACATGATATATCAAAATTATTAGACCAAGTGAAACAAAATTCACTCTCACAAAAAGTAATAGAAGCTAAGATGGATGGTTTAAAGAAAGGCGTGGAAGCTAATATGGATGGCGTGGAAGCCAATATGGATGATTTAAAGAAAGGCGTGGAAGCTAATATGGATGATGTGGAAGCTAAGATGGATGATATAGAAGAAAATCTTAAAGGCAACGTGCAAGATTTGAAGACAAATTTGACAAAGTTGCTACAAGAAATGCTTACTAATGGTGAAAGGGTAGTAAAGGAAACTCATGATGAGAACAAAAGAAATGTTAATCATGATTTCATAGACTCTAACATTGGATTGAAGACCCACCATGTTCCAAAAATTTATATGAGGAAGTTTGATGGCAAGGATCTCGAAACATGGATACTACAGATGGAGCAATATTTCGATCTCTATAATGTGCAAAACACACAAAAGGTACGCATTGCAACTTTATATTTGGAACCAAATTAGTTTGTATGGTATCGATGGCTTTTCTCTCGTAAAAAAATTTTCACTTGGGAAATTTTACGGAGAAATGGTAACACATTTTGAGGATACAAAAAGCAACACCTTTTTTAGCCAATTGATAAATCTCAAAAAAAAGTGTTCAATGATGGAGCACATTGAGGACTTCCAAAAATTGAATATAAGGGTAAAATATATTCCAGAGGAGCATAGGGTTGATGTGTTCATAGGGACTTTAAAGGATAACATCGAACATGAGGTTCGCCCTTTGGAAGGATCATGTTCAACATGTTGACAAGGTGGTCAAACTATTGGAGGAGAAACAATTATATACAAAAAGCTCCAAATGTTTCTTTGGAATCCAAGAGGTGGAATATATGGGTCATATTGTATCTCATGAAGGTGTTAAGGTAGACCCTAGTAAAATTAAATCCATTAAGGAATGGAAAATCCCCACATCCATAAAGCATTTGTGAGGATTTCTCGGGTTGATAGGGTATTATCACAAGTTTGTTAAGAATTATGGGAGAATAACAACACCTCTAACAACATTATTGAAGAAAGATGCATTTTCATGGACTCCAGAAGCAACAAAGGCCTTTAAACAATCTTAAAGAGGCAATATGCCAAGCACTGATCTTAGCTACGCTGGACTTCACAAAAACATTTATTGTGGAATGTGATGCCTCAGGGAATGGAATTGGTGTTGTTTTAATGCAAGAAGAAAGACCCATTGTTTTCGAAAGTCGTCCAATCAAATGAAAGTATTCACACAAAGCTATTTATGAGAAGGAAATGTTGGAAATACTACATGCACTTAAGAAATGGACACCTTACCTAGGGAAGACACTTCAAGGTAAAAAAGAATCATGACAGTCTTAAATACTTTTTAGAAGAAAGGTTATCTTCAGAAGAACAACAAAAATGGGTCACAAAGATGTTGGATTATGACTTTGAAATCATCTACAAAAAGGGAAGCAAAACGTTGTTGGAGATGCACTCTCAAGAAAGGATGAGGATGTGGAAGCATTGTTTTGTGCCATTTCTATTATTCAACCAGAATGGATAAACAAAGCAAGTGATGAACGGAAGAATGCCGAAGAAGTGTGGGCACTCATTCAAAAGTTGGAGAAGGTCCCATTTCAAACAATATTGCCTGGACTTGACGAAGAAGGAAAAATCAAATTAGAACCCCAAGCAGTAAAAAAAAACAAGAAATTGACAACTATAAAATCAATCAATTTCAGAGTATCTCATCAAGTGGAAGAAATTGCCCGCTGAAGATTCCACATGGGAGGATGAGAATTTTATATAGAAGCATCCATAACTACTCAAGCATTGAGGAGAACACTTTTTGAAGGAGAGGGGCATGTTATGTCCCTATACTACTAGTCTAAACCCTTATTATTATAAGTGCAACCCCCTTATTATATTATTGTGCCAATGTAGTCTCCATGTTGTTATTATTGTGCCCCATAGAAGCCCACTATTGTTATTGTTGCACCCCTACAATATTATTGTTATGTAGGCTCTGATTGTATTAAGACCCCTTAGACTCCTATATATAGAAAGGAGGTATTGTCATTTGTATCATCCAAGAATTGTTCATTTATGTAATATAAAGGATATTTCCCCCTCGAAGAGGCTGATTTTGAAGTCGTTAAGCTATATTTTCTTCTATTTTGCGAGCTGGTTACATAACATCTCCTGAGTATCATTTTCTACCTTTTCATACTCAAGAGACTATTTATGAAAATGAACCTTTGGTGTTTTCTTTTTTGCCTCTTTTTCAAGCTCTCTAAACATGAAAAAATGAGTTGAGTTATGCCTTCGTTGGACTCGTAAAAGCATCAAAGAATGATGGACTCATCAAACACGATGAGACAGAACCACTCCTTCTCAGGGTTCGTTAAAAATACTTAGAGGGTTTAGCAATGTATAACAAATATCCATTTCGGGTCCAGAATATCTTCATAGAAAAATACCTGCACTTGAAAGAGTACATACATATATTAGACATATGTTATAACAATTTTATTGATTAATAAACACATATATATTCTCAATAAGCAACATATTAATAGATTATTGATCACCACCATTTCTTCTTTGAGTTAAAGAAATACCTGCTCACAATGAATTGGTAGAACATAAGGCTTATTATCCTTTGGTAGGAACTTTGAGGAATATATAGAAAACAATCCACTATGGGTATCATGTCTTCATGCCCCCTCAAATGCTTCATTCCATCTACACTTAAAAGTACAACATTTAAAAGAGCGGTAATCCAACTCAATATTTTTTTGTATTTTCACAACATATTGTAGATTCCCTTCAATAATATTTTTATCTTTTCATATTGATCGACTAGATTGCTTGAAGTCAACCATGATTCCATAATCGAAGGATTGTCTCTTTACACCTACACGTTCTACACGATAATGCCGACCATATGCCCACATTGATGGATATTTCCTTGCTTGTGAAAGACCATTTATTTCGGTTAAAACAAATATAATGACGAATATTAAAATAGTTAATAGTGTCAAAATTGTAAGAAAACAACATTTTGTAAAATTCCAATTGTACCTTTCTTTTACATGCTCTAGACATGTTGATTTCATATTTATTTATTTTGTTTTTATTTATTTATTTATTATTTCTATACGTACATCTTCTATTTGATTTTGAATTTTTTCAGTAACCCATGCTAGTGTGCAATCTTTGCTTAATTCCCCTTGCATATAAATAAGAAATGTGGTATTCCTTGGGTTCGATCTCTTAAATTGTCTCCTTGCTTCTAACACTTATTCTTTCTTTTTATCATACAAACCAATCCATTTGTTCATAAAGTCCATGTGGTACATAATGAACTTGTCAAGTATAACACTTTTGTCTCCTATTACATGTCAACATGCTTATTTCAAAATCTAAAGGCCATGTTGTTAATTTGACAAATAAATTACAGAATAAATTACTGATCGCAATAAAAACAACCATAATGATTGTGAGTTTACTTACTAATTTCCACTAGAACACCATTATATTGTGGTTTTTCTCCATCAATAATATCTAATGCTCATTCTTCATCCCATAAGTGGGACCATATCTCAAATCCTTACCAAGGAATTCACATAGGAAGAAAAATGCTTCATTCAATACATACCCTTCAGCCATGCAACCCTCTGGATGTGTCTTTTGTGAACATATCTTTTTAGAATTTTCATATACCTCTCAAAGAAAAACATCCACCTCATCAATACGACACCCGCCAATTCAATGTCATCGACTAGGTGTATAAGTAAATGGACTTGTAGGTCCATGAAACTTGATGGGAGATCCTTCTAAAATACACATACAATTTTTGCAATTTCCTTCTTCCATTTTGGCACTTCACATTCGTGAATTTTGTTGGACATCACCCACCTAATATAAGAATACTAAAATACAATACAATATCTCTGTATATCTCACACATTAGCATTCCATACCACATACCTTACAAATGTTGATAATTGACTTATGGCATTCAAGTCAATAATAAGACACTGATCCCCCCTAATTGTCAGTGGCATGATATGTTGTGAAACACATTTATCAAAGATCATCATTAGTTATTTTTGTCACACAATAGAATATCATAATATATTTAGTACCTAATCAATTTTACACATAAATGTTAAATGATGATATATAATACCTTCATAAAATTATGAAAATCATGTGTTTTAAATCCTGTGATATGTTCATCAACTGTAAATGATTTATTTAATGATGACCCATAGCTAGTAGGTGTCCTTATTATATGTATGCCATTTTTTAGTTGGTCTAGCTCTTTCTTTTTCAAAATCCATGGAGCTTCTACATATATTTCATTTTGCCTGTTTAGCCACAAATGTTTTCTATCAAATTTGATACTGAAAGAGAAATATCTCTTCTCGAAGACAAGGTGTCCTTCTTAAGTAGATTTTTCTTGTGGGGGAGAGCCATGTTTTCGTCTACAGACCCTGCAAAATACGGCACTCTAGAGGAACCCAAGGTGATAGAGGGTTCAGATATGGGTGTGAGAGAAAAATAAAGTGTGCCCCCAATCAAAAATACTGTCGAGTTTGGCACCCCAGAATACCCAGGGGTAGGAACAGGGGTGGGAGAGGGCAAGGAAGCCAAACTCGATGTTGACGCAACTACGGGAACCTTCCCTGCGAAGGTTTGCTCATGAAGGAGAGCGTAGATTATAGTGGGACAGATGCGCCTCCTAAGCCATGCACCAGGGAAGACACGACTACTGAGAAAGAGCCATGTAATGGGGATGTTGAGGCTGCTGAGAAAGAGATCAGTTACGAAGAATCTGGCGAAACTGAGCACGAGGACTGTAACAGAGAAGCAGAGGATATCGAGCAAGAACCCTGGCATGCAGAAGTAGCGTCTACCAAGCAAGAAACTTTTAACGGAGAAGATGCGGAGGCCGAGCAAGAGCCCTTCCCTACAACCCCGGTTGATGTGGAAGATTGGTTTAAAAAAAGATGCGAAACATTGAAGGCTCATGACCCTACAGAGGCCGTCGACTCTCTGAGATGTACAATGGAAACTAGGGATGAAAGCAACACGATGGCTAGGGCTAGATATATCCACTAGCTAGATTTAGAGAAGAAAGGACCATCTGGGGCATCGACCATGCCAGATCCATTAGCCTTGTTTGGCAAAGCAGCAGACCGAACCCTATACCAGGCAGATCCAGTCAATCTTAACCTGGATCTGATCCATGAAAGCCGCAGGATGAATAGGGTTAGGTATGGCCACAACCCAGATCTGGAGAAGAAAGGACCAGTTGGGGCAGACTTTGGACCAGATCCATCAACCTCGTATTATTTGGTAGCATATTGAGACCTATACCAGGCAGATCCGACCAACCTTGACATGGATCGGATCCAAATCCTCATTAAAATTCTAGAAGGAAAGAATATCTACAGGAGAATCACGAGAGGGAGATGGATCCAAGATTTAAGACGTGAAATCTAGACTTACTCAGGCATCCCAGAAAACTTACAAAACCTGATTTACTCAGGACATAACCTACAAGATAATCACACTATACAAGACTATGGTATTGACACAGACTCAAATATCATAGACAACTTGCGGCTGCGAGGTGGATGCTCTGGTACTAGCTCAAAGGGCATAGCCATGTTTAAGGACACAACCAAAGGAAAGGAAAAAGCACAAGCCAAACCAACATTACCCTCTGAACTACTAGGGCCCTACATTGTGGAGCAAACACCCCAGAATCCTTCCTTCACAGTCTCAAAACCTGAGGTAAAGGGGTTGTATACTAATTTTATCAACAAAGCAGTCATATGCAGATTTAATGGGTTTTGGCCCAAATATGACTTTTTGCACCAATGGATTTTCGCTGCTTGGTAACCAACCTGTGAAATCCTTTTATGTTCTAAAGGGTTTTTATTGTTAGATTCAACACAGTTCAAGAAAAGGAATATATAGTTAATAAAGGACCATGGTTCTGGGGCAACTTAGGGCTCTTCATGACCCCTTGGTTCCCATAATTTGATGCCAACACAATGGTGGTATCAAAAATGCCCGTTTGGGTCAGATTACACAACCTACCATTATACTTTTAGCATCATCAAGTGTTAGAAGGTATAGGGAACACCCTGGGAAAGTTCCTAAAGATTAATGAGGACAGATTCACAAGGGGCATATTTACTTTCGCTGGGATATGTGTCGAAGTAGACCTCAGTCAAGGGCTACCAGATAGTATTACATTGGTCTTCAATGATACACACTGGACACAACCTCTAGATTATGAAAATACATATTTTAAGTGTCGTGGATGTTTGCAGACAAGCCACCTTCATAGTGCCTTCCCTCAACCTAAAAAATATCCCAAAAGGAACAAAAAGCCACCCAAAAAACAAAAAGGATGGTAATGCACATACATTTTGGGAGAAGAAGTAGGACAAGCTAGAGCAACAGAAAAAAATGCAGAAAAAGATATACAAAAGGATCAGAACAACACACAAAAGGAGGAGATAGACCATAATGCTGTCTGCATTATGCGACCCAACAACCCCTTGTCACATCAGGAGTCCCCAATAATAGGATTGGAAGTACATAGAAGTAAACAAACTCATGGATAAGAGGTATCTGATTCTAATAAAGAACCTACTATAAACACAAAAGAAAATCAAATCACCATTGTAACCTATGCCCCTAACATGGAAGGTTGGAGAAAAGTGGAAAAAAAGAAAGGCGGAAAATCCTAAATATGTTTACTCTCTGCGTAGATATTTTTTGAAGTGACAATTCAAGATCTCCCAGAGTACAACATATATTGATTCTACATACTTGCTAGGCTCTAGGCCTCACATATAGCATATGCTTTTGCATCTACAAAATGTAATTTTCTTTGCATAATGAAAATTACGACTTTTCCAAAGGGAAAAAAAAAGTGTCCTTCTCTTTGCCTGCTATATGTCAAAAAATTGAATCTGGGACATTTTTGAAGATGCGAGAGGGATCTAATAGGTGATATATTAATAGATCCTTCGAATATGGGAGCTCATAAAATATGGATTTCCTTTTCATCCCTTCTAACATCTTAATGACAACTTGTTCTGGTTCTTCAATAGAATCACCCCATCAAAAAATCCCGCCAAGCTTTAAATTCAACATATTCATACTAAAGCCAATCAGATGTACCCATAATGATGGGAGGTTCTCTCTTTTCGATTTTTCCATCAAATTGATTCTTATGGGGGTTTCTAAGCCTATGCTATGGTGGTATAAAAACCTTGTTATAAATAATTTTATGAAGATCTTTAGAATACCACCCTTGAAATTGTTTTGCACATCTTGTAAATGCAAATATCCCATTTGTTTGAAGCCCTGCAATTCAATAAGGTTAATAAAATCAAAATAATAGTAAAAAACTAAGTATGAAAGTTGGGATGATAATAAATTATGAGTGTAAATAGGTAAGGTTTTTTATCTTACCAGAACAAAAACATGGTCCTGGGAAATCATGAATAGTCCAACATAGCACACCATATAACATTAAGAACATATTTGATGAAGGACGTGATATGTCATACATTCTTATGCCTTTCCATAGTAGTTGCATCTCATCAATAAAAGGCACAAGATAAACATCCATGTTTTTAACTTGATGTTTTCCTCGAAGAATGAGAGTCAGCATAAGGAGCTCATTTCTAACACTCATCCATGGGGGAATATTGTATACTATCAAACCGACTAGCCAAACACTATGATTTGAGCTCATGAAAGAGAATGGGGAAACTCCATCATTTGCAAGACCAAACCTGATACTACGTGGTTCTCTTTGAATTTTGTTGGCCATTTTCCCTCTATGTGTTTCAATGCTTTGGAGTCATTCGAATTCGCATGAATCCATCTTTACTCGTAGTCTTTGCATGCCATCCTATTAATTATGCAAGTGACTTGCAACGAAACATTATTTGAAGTTTAGGTATAATTGTAGGACTGTAAGACCTTGTGTAAGTGACATAAAACCTTCTTTAGAACTGTAGGACCTTGTACATTTGTACGATATATCTTCTCTTTGCATACAGGGAATTCTATCTTGTCTTGATATTCATATATGTATAAAATGAAATCATTTTTACATGAATGAATTTGCTTATATTCAATCCCAAGCTCAACCAACAACTCACTCGCCTCTCTGCAAGTTGATGGCAACACATTCTCTTTAGGAAATATTTTAATTTTTAGTGCCCTATAAGATTGCCAAAGATTAGATCAATTGAATGTTTGACTTATGACTAACATGTTTGACATGTTATTCTATATTATGACTATTCATATACAAGATGTGGTTTTAAAATCTCCTTAAAGAAATATAAGCGAAGTTGATGAATTTTTACGAATTACATACACCAATTGACAAAGCATTGTAAGAAATAATTTCAACTCACTTTAGTAGGGTGGTGAATCCTTTGTCAAACTAACCAAATAGTGAATTAATTTATAATAATATTAATGTGCATGCTAGTTCTGGGGTTCTTCTTGCACCTGATTTGAACATTGTTGTCTTTGCTGCTTGCTTGATGGAATCTTTCAACAAGTTGTTATCATCAACATTACGTTGGTGGTAATTACCCCTATTGTCATCATTACTTTCAACCATATGATCATTATTGTCATCATTGCTTCCATCTGCAAAGAAACCTGTAAGCATTTTATTCAATCCTTCTTCATGCACTGCATTTTCATTGTCATGATCATCATCATTAAGGTCACTAGGTAGCATGTCATCAATATATGTGAATCTCATAAGCTGTTCAAATTTCTCAAGTGGTAGAGTTCTCTTTAAATATTATCTTTTTGCCCTAGTATGCTTTGGATCATCTTTTCCAAATCTTAATAGCCCAATTGGATTAGCTTGGGTATTAGTAGTCATTCTTTCATCATCATCTTTTACCTATCGACAAACACAACCATTATTTAAATTTTGGCAAGAATTGGATAAATCATAAATGTATCAATTTCAAAGAAATATAATCAAATATCGCTTAACAAATCCCATCCCATGTACTATAGTCTTGACCAGCCTCTTCTTTAGTGAAATTATTTGTTGTGTATGAAGTATCCATTATTATGTCCTCTTCCACCCACTTTGTTCTTCATGATTTAACAATGTTAGGTCCACGCCCACGTACATATGTTTTTCTTTTCGTTTGTTAGTTGAATGCTTAGGCTATGCACTTGTTCCAATCTCCATATGAAATATTAATAACATGCATAAATTTATATCAATATTGGATAATACACTATAAATTCTAATAATGTTGTGAAAAAGGATGAATGTATCACAAAATCCTTCCTAAGTCAAGTCAAAATTTGATTACCTAATGTCCTGCAACATCTGTTGTGTCCTTATTTGATATGACACGATCTGTTGCCATGGCCTCGTCTTACCCATATAATACATAACATAGTTAATGATGTTTACTACGCCAAGTATATCAACCAATATGCTATCCAACACAAAATCTCACTTTACTCATATATTTGACATATCAATATCATGTTTTGGATTTGAAGAAAACAACAAAATATTTTATATAACTTTATCTCATCTGTGTTGTAGCATTTGTGAATTCATAAACACCATCCTCCTTTGGTTGAGGTTGCTTTGTCTTCTTACCTTTATTGTATATGTAGATTTCGTATCTGATTCTTTGGCCACCCACTTTCCTCTCGTTG
Source organism: Pinus taeda (assembly GCA_000404065.3). Taxonomy (NCBI): domain Eukaryota; kingdom Viridiplantae; phylum Streptophyta; class Pinopsida; order Pinales; family Pinaceae; genus Pinus; species Pinus taeda. The sequence goes on along the minus strand of APFE030683231.1, from coordinate 115,087 downwards.
GTTTAGTAGGTCTACATCGTCCATGTCATCTATCTATGGCCTCCACTAGATATTGTAATACACAATGATGACATTAGTCACATAACATATATGCACATCATTGTTGCTACATCCAATTTGTTAAATGCACCATCGATTTAAGCTCAACTAGTTTCACTGCACCTTTCTAATGAAAATGACCCTATTTTTAATATATACCCTTTTTGTTAATTTCTACTCCCAATATGGTGACATGATACAAATCTTATAAATATTATATGAGGATTATGAAAACTAATGGACTATTTTTTTCTTCATATTTTCATTTAACTTATTTCAAACCCTTCATCTATAATTTTAAATTGCCAAATATTTGTATTTTTGTATATTTAAAAAAAAAAATCATTTGACCCTATATGTATGAGAATATACTATTTTCAAATTATGATTTTTTAGTCATCTAAATGAACTCAATATATAATATAATAATTAGTATAAGTTAACTTGTGGATGCGATATATTTTCATCGCCACCTTCCACCCTATAAAGGAGTAAAGAGTGAGTGGCAGGATAAAAAATATTTGTGTCACATGTATACATAATCACTACGCAACACAACATTTAAAGGTGAAAATGTGTATGTGACTATAGCTAGTGGATTATTATTATTTTTAACCAAAAAGAGTAGGAGATATAGGTTAATTCGTGCTTGTACGTGACCAAAAACCGTAATATTTACATAAAAGTGCAGAGTCATCTAAGGGCCTCAAAATTTACATTCTGTTCAACCCATCAAAGGGTTTTCTTTTCAAAAATAACAAAATTATACCTTAATACTTGCCTACGGCTATACATCTTGCAGAACTGGTTCAAAAATTATTTACATGTGTAATTTGACATAAAAAACTAGAAAAAAGAAGATGTAAGGTACTGGTTACTCCTCCATTGGCGTCGAGCTGTTAAGATCTATTCCACTGGTTTCTTTGTTTGACCTCGAGCATTTCTCGACCAATTTAAGTTGCAGGTGCTCAATTTGCTGCCACAGTGCGTCCACTTCATCTTCCAATTGGTAAAGCACTCATTTTTTTCTATATGCTACTCTTGCATTTCCAGCGACTCCTTCTATTGTTGGTGGATTCACCTTTGAATAATTGCCAGTCCTTCCTTAATTTCCATGTGTTCCTTGTCGCAAATACCACATGCCTAATGAAGCCTCCCACGATCCATCAGAATTCGCCCTGGCGTCTTGCTTGACTAAGGCCTACGACATCCCCATGAACCAGACATAGAGCCCTCATCCTAAAAAATTCTCACCACGTTCATTTTGACAGTGGGGGGGAGACCGGAACAACTGCCCACATAGAGAACTAGAACACTGGACCCGAAAATTGAGCCAATTACACTTTTGACAAAATGAAATTTCTAACTCAGAGTCACCATCGAGCTTGGATAACATATTAAAAGACTATTCTTTGTCAACAACGCATGTGTTTCTACCCTTTGCGACACCCTTATCCTTCACCTGACTTCCCTACGTGAAATTTACCTCCACTGTGCTTATTACTCTGACTCTGTCACTACGCAGACTACACAAGATCCCCTTCCCTACCACTGGGTCCTTGAGGAAAACCCTGGACAGAAGCAAGTCAGATCATGAGACAGGAGATCATACCGAAACTGCTAGATTTATAGAGGATACTAGACCGAATTCTGAAGCAAAATTGATGAGAGGTACTCATTATGATTAAATCCCAATGCTTAACCATTATTTCTCTGCTTGACGAAGTGTCCATCAACTTGTCCCACAACATCTTCCCTTACGCGAACTAACCTTCCAAGACCAGAGTGATTAAATGCTCCTCACGTTCCCCATTATTTCACATGTTTCCTTCACTGGTTCGACGGGTGCTGCAACTGGTATGAGGAGTTGATACCTAAGTTCTCACACTGAGAATTCTCCCATGTGTAAGTGTAGTACGAGCTTGAGGGAAGAAACAACACTGCATCATAATCCCACTATCAGGGGAGCCACAAGGCGAGAGGCCGGGCCAGGGGAAATGAATGGTGATGGGACAAGAGCGAGGAGATAAGGGATGAGGGGGACGGGGAGGTGGCGACCAGGGTGGCAAGGGAGAAGGGTGATGGGAGAAATGGAGGGTGAAGTGGGAGGGAGGATGAGGGGGAGGGGAAGGGAGGAGAGGCGGAAGGGAAGAAGGGGGGAGTAGGGGGGAACATGAGACAAGCTAGGGGGAAGGCCAATAAAAATCTAAATTATCTCAACTAGTAAAATTCTTGATCCTACCAGAAGCACACTCATCTATCAATAAAATGAGATTCATAGCAACTATTAGGGAATGATGATTGATCCCATGATGCCATTCACTTTGCTTCTTTCCTCATTCATCTGAAAAGCCAAATTGGCTTGCATGTCAGCTTCCTTAATATTACCTCTTAGAATATGGAAAAAATTAACTTGATCAAAGGGAGGGATCATGCCTTGGGATCTCTTGATGATCTGGTTTACTTTGATGTTTTGGGTGACTGAGTTGTAGTTCATATGATTTATGATTAGTATGTAATCCCCTAGAATTTGCATGTCATTGATGCGTTTTTTTTGAGTGAGAGAAAGCTTGAGGAACAACCCATAAGCCTCAGCTTGATTATTTGTCTTTATTCCTAGGCCCCAAGCATATCTATCTTCTATGATTCTTTTGGGATTAATGAGAATCCCTCCTGCTCTTGCCACCCCATAACTAGTGGATTGTTACATTATGATTATTTGGCTATTAAAATAAAATTAAAAAGTTTGAAATCACACCAATTTCATTAGTGGGCTAGGAAAATATGACATAAAACACCCTTCATTGCAGGGTCAAAACACTATTTATAGGACTTTACATCAACCAACATTTCAGCTGATCCCATGTGCCTATGCAAATTGCACATCCAATATTGGTATTTAAGCCTCATAAAAAATGAAAATAACATGGAAGCCTCCCACATCAACATTGAAAAGTGCCAGATGACAATGAATACAAATTAGACCAAATCGAAAAAAAAACCCACCAATCTATAATTGGCATGCACAATGGATAAACCTATTATGTATCCCAACTATTCAACAAAAATAATGTAATGCATTCACCATATTTCCATTCTCATACTCACCAATGGAAAATCGAAGGAGCTTTGAAGTTTTGTGCAATGTTGGAGAAGACCACGGTTGGAGAAATGAGTTAAGGCTATGAAAGCAAATAAAAAATCGATTGGATCTTTGTTGATGCTGGATAGAGATATTTATGGACCTCTCCTCTCCTGTTGTGGATTTCAATAAAAAAAATTATTTGTGGGTGTGATTCGACCTCTAGTAGTCATCAAATCAATTTGTGCATATTATTCACCCCCTACCAGAGACGGAAATCAAACTCTTGTCCATCCATTTTGCGTTATCGTTATTTCAAGCAGTTAAAGGGAATGAAGCAAAACATAGGGAGCAAAGAGAAGGGGTTTTCCATAGTTTGGAGGAAAAAAATTGCCCTAGGACGTAAAAAAATGTCAAGTAACAACAGAGGGAAATGGGTAAAGGGATCTGATTCTTTCGAGAATGAGGTATTTCATACTCAATTTATAGATTTGTACATTCTTTCATTTCTTGTTTGAATTTTATTTTTTAGTTTTTAGTTTCAAAATTATATATAGAAAAATTAAGTTGTTGTTGTTGTTGTTTTTTTTTTAAAATAAATATTTTATCGTACATATATAGGGACGTGACGAGAAACCGAAAGAGGCGATGGATTCTATAATGGGGGTAGAAGCAGTGAATAAAATAGAAGGTATGGACTTGTCCATGCTTGCCAAATATGTGGAAGACCATACTAAAGGCACTAAAATAGACCAACCAAAGCAACCTTGTCAAAGGAATCAATTGATTCCCATAAACTCTTGGATCGAGAAAAAGATATATGAAAAAATCAATCACAATAATCTCTAAGAATGTGGAACAAGGAATAGAGACATCTAATGTCCCACCCACTCCTGGGACACATATTTCTTGCACCACTAGTACATGTACTTATGCATATTGAATTGGTACATATGAAACCGAGGTAGAATATGATGTTGTCTCCGGGGAAACTAGAATGATAGATGCAGGGAAAGTGTTCAATCGTAGGTTGTAGGAATCATGACTTCAATGCTTCAAAGATAATCTACATATTCCATTATCTAAGATACCCATGTACCTTCAAAACGTAGTCATCCATGACATGCAAATTGAATTTGGGACAGGTTGGTTAGTAAAGCAAGTAAAAAACAAGTGACTCAAAATTGCAAGAGATTCCTTTGCAACCAAATGAAAAGATAAAACAAATTCCTCTCAATCTAAGGGCCAAAACAAGGCCAATTAGTGTAAGTGTGAAAGTATGGAAAGAGCTCGTCAAAGCATATGTTAGAGCATATGCATAAAGGAAGTCTGAAAAGGAGAGCATACATGTATTTAAATTTGGTCATAATATTATTTAAAATTCATTAAATGATTTTTATATTTTACTGGTGTATAACTAAATTGAATTAGTGTATGTTTTAGAACAAGGCCTCGAACATCAGGCTTGCCAAATATCGTGCCACACATCACAGTGGCCAAACAGGTTTAGAATCCTTAACATACAAATTTGTAAGTATATTTAATATCCAAAATATATATATATAATATATATATATATATAATATTTACACACACACACAACAAAAAAGAGTAATTGATGGATATTAATTACTTAACTGTCTATCTCCATGTTTTGACAGGAGCAATAATATGAACATCAAGCTTGCCATTATATGCCACACATCACAGTGGCCAACAGGTTTAGATCCTTAACATACAAATTTGCAAGTATATTTAATATCCAAAAGTATATAGATATATATATTATATAATTACACACAACACAACAAAAAAAGTAAATGATTGGATATTAATTACTTTAACTTGTCTGTCTGCCATGTTTTGACAGGAGAAATAATATGACCGTTATCCATCACATTTGGAATTTGATATGATATAAGAAAAAAAATGGTCTGATTTGTTTTTATTTTGTTATCTTGATGGATAATAAGGTATCAATAGTTGACTTTCAATAACTTAGTTGGATATTGTTAGGTTAATATGTCAATTTTCATTTCCTGTGTTGAGTTGTTTATTTATGTGTAGCTTGAGTTCTTTTGTGCTCGCATCCATCATAGCCCTCTTATAAATCACCAAACTTTCACTATGATCAAATACTTAGAAATCAATATCCAATCACGACTTTATCAAGTCCTTTGCCAAAAACCCTAGGCCAAAGGAAGGATGCAAGACTATGTAATACATAACCTGTAGACAAAAAAACAAATTACATGGGATTGATTATAAATGCTTGGGATGAGAGCACATTACATGGGATTGATTATGGACCCAAGATACATGTGTGGAGGAGCATGGAATGATTGAGTTGGAAAGCAGGAAACCTTGTGATGAAGAGCACTTGACACTTGCAACCCATGCTTAGAGAGTGCACCACCCGAAAGTTGTTATTTTGACATGTATATCTTGGAGAGAGAGCACTTCACTCGGGGACCTTATCTTTTGCATTAAATTAAATTAAATTGCTTGTGTAATTATTCCACTTTACGAATGTTGGCCTCCCTCACCTAATCTGTATAGAGGGCAGAAAATGTATTTGTCTACACTATACTCATTATTCCATCTGTATAATTGTCATTGAGATTTCTTAGCACTTGTGTGATGAAATAGAGGAAGACCTAGAGTTTGTGACGTAAACCCTAGAGAATAAATGAAGATGAATGCTAGCACTAGGGATGATATTGAGTCTTAACAATTATCTTAGCAATTATTTTCCATATGGTAGGATGAAGGGTGTAATGAGGTTTAAAACATTTTTTTTTGTAGTGATATATATTGAATGAATTAAGTAGATATGTAAGGACATGGCTATTAGAATAGGAACATTTACTATGTAGGTCTATGTTGGAGCTTGTTTGAATTTTGAAGGCCTGGTTTGAAAGAAAGGACTTGAAACTCTATAGGACACTTCCATTTCTAGTCCCATGGGGAGTATGGTTAGCACACAACTTGGTGATTTTTCAAAACATAATTCTTCCTACATTCTAGACTACAACACAAGTCTGCTCACTATTCCATCTCTATCAGAGCCTTATTAATACTAAAAAAATTAGACAAGTGGGGCAAGTGACGATAGACCTTTAGATGCAATGTGAACTAGTTTTTGGAGAAATTAATGAATAAATTCAACTAGCCTACTTATCTGTGATTACAACCTTTAAAATTGACATTTTAGTATGGAGAGAGGAACATAAAGAAATTTGAGGTTTAAAGCATAAATCTAAACAAAATCCTATGCATTATATCTACAACAGAGAGCATGAAATGAAAGAAAATAAGATGCACAGACTATTGAGTGCTTCATTGAGGTTTCTTAGATAAAAGTCATAGTTATCTCAATTATTCACGCACCATTGATAAATTTGTTAATGAAAGAAACCAATAGCTTTATTACACACGTCTCAGAAGAAGAATAACACAAATGCAAAGTTACTAAGAAACACCTCTTTGGCTGCCCACTTTCAAGCTTTGACAAACAAGATGAAATGGCTTGTTGTTACAACATCCACTATTATAACATTTGTTATGGCATCTGTTGTTACAACATTTGCTTCTCAATCCGTTGTTACCTATGTTTGCGCTTCTCAATTTGTTTTCTTGATCCTCCAAGTGCTCGTGTAGTCTTGGGTGGCAGAAACACCTCTTTGGCTGCCCATTAGTTAATGAAAGGGTATGCTCCTAAGGACATAACTGTTAGTGAAGAGGTACTTGCCTAGGGTATATAAGTAGGCCCTCACCCTCATTCTAATCAAATCATCAATCCTTTTATGTAATATTCAATATACAATTACTTGTCTTACGATGATATTTTTTGTCTTTCAAATATTTTGAAGATAAATCCACTGCATACGAACTTGTTCGTTACATGGTATCAGAGTTGTTCAATCCTCTGGCCGCTCCATTGCTACACAGAGTTGTGTTCTCCAATCCAGGCCTTTGGCCATCAACCATGCGCCAACTTTTGTCGTGAAACTGAAAGCGTTTCACTATAAAAGTTTTTGGAGTTTCTCCGTTTAGTGATTTCATCAGAGGCTGTTGGCCAATTAAAAAATAATAATAATAAGAAGGAAAAAAAAGGAAGTCTATATATTAGGAAAAAAAATCTGGAAACAAATAATAGAAAAATAAATAAATAAGGTATATATATATGAATGAGATATAATAAAAACATTCATACGATATAGAAAAAAATCGTATATAATAAAAAAACAAAATACGAAGTCCACCACTGTCACCGCCGAATTCTTCGGCACAAACTTTCACAGTGCCTACCCCATAGTGTATCCACTGCCATGAAAATGTCGTGCATAGACTTGCATGCCACATAGCTGCAACCACCTTCACATGTTGCAGAACCAATAAAGAGGTCATCTTTTGTTGTCATTGTAACCTAGTCACAAAGTGATTGATGGTTCCATTGTCAACGCCATTGTCGGCCACCTCTGCCTCCTGTTGACCACACACCAACAATTGTCACCTTCTATCCCTTGACCCGACTCAATCTCTGTCGCCATATTCTCCTCCCTCCGCACCTGACTTCCATCCCACCGTTGTCCGTTACCTATTCGCCAGCTTCCATATCTAATTATATGACATTTCAATAATTTTAATATCCAAAAAAAGTATATCAAGAGGGATAACCGCTGAGCAGTTCTGTCCTAAAACGAATAGTTACAATATCTATTTATCACCATAGTTAAGATCATTTGCCAAGACACACTTATCCAAACACTGCGACCATACATGAAACATTTCAATTATAAATAGGTGGGCATAAAAAAAAAATACCAATCTTTACTAATCTTTACTTTGAAGATATATAAATGCGGAAAAACTGATGCTTGTTAGAGAGAATATTATTATTGAAAAAAATATATAATAGAACATGGGTGGTAAAATATCAAGGGAACACTAAGTATAAGAGAAAGGTACTAAGAAGCTATATTGAAAGTAAGAAATCAAAATAATTATAAAGTTAAAAAAGTTGAAAGTTTAAAAAAAGAAAGCATTTTTAAAATACAAGGTCAAAAAGTAAATTGAAGTTCATTTAAGAATTTTTTTTTTATTGTTTTAAAGGGTTTAAAAATAATTAAAAATAATAAAGGGGAAAAAATATTTAATATTTGTGATCAAGAAAGGAGCCTAATTCAAAAATAATGGAAGGGTGATTTTCCTATAAGAGTATTTTAATAATACATCACAAGTTAATTACATTAAGAGCGAGTATCCAAGGAAAAAATGTTAATATCACTATTAGTACAAGCAATGATGAAAATCACCTAAATACTAATTTGGCAAATCGGTTGTTAATTTCAGATACCAATGTAGGCAGAATAACAATTTTTTTTTGGAGAAAAAAGAAGAATTAATGGTTTACAAATAACAATAGATCATTATGAGTACATATCTAAATTTTGTGTTGTAAAAATGTATGACATAGAGGTTGACATAATTCTTGGTCAACCTTGGTTTAGAGAATTGGGTGCGTTCACGTTAAACATAGATTTTTTTTTTTTTTTTGATGTTTTCTTATAAGCGAAAGATGATCATAGTTCGAGACATGACAATGAAGTCAAAATCAATAATGTCCTCATCTGAGGACTTTAAATATGTTACGAAATTGATACCTCAAATGAATCAAAACTCAATATTGGAGAAGCAAAAAGAGTTTGAAGAGGCCATATCCAATAAAAACGAAGAAAGTTCTCGTTTAAAAGATCATATCCAGAAACTAATTGCATAAGTCAAACAATGTAAAATTAAGAAGCACAAGTTAGAATAAGAAAAATAAAGTTTTGACAAGAAATTCAACGAAAGTCTCTGAGAGAAAGGAGAGGAAAATTTATGCTTAAAGGACCTTAACAAAAAAATTGTAGCCAAAATAAAGTTGACTCAGAAAATGAGGAACTCTTATGTCTCAAAAATCATAATTAGAGTCTACTCACTCAAATTAAGAAATTTAAAAATGATAAGAAATCATTGAACAAAAAATTAGAAGAATTTGTCACGAAAGAAGTGTCTAATTGTTTAGTCCAAGTTGAAGAAAAAGATACGAACTCCGACCCAGTCAATATCACAACTTAAGAAGAAGAGAAACCTATAGAAGTTAAAATCAATTCATATATTGCAATTCAGACAATGGAAATTCCAAGTGATGATTCAGTAACCAACTCAACAACAACAATACTTCAAGAAAATAAGGAAATCACCACAAACAGATTAGGGCAAGATCAAACTGCAAGAGCTCCTTATAAATTATGTTCCAAGGAATATTTAAATTTGCAGGATCCAGTCCTATGATAACAGTTCATTACAAAATTAAAGTGATCAGAAGATTCCATAGAAGGTTAATCTAGGATGGTTTGATCCATTCTCAGTCCAACAATTTTGTTTATCACTTAGAGCATCACATCATCTCGTATCAAAGAAGATTAAAATTCAAAGATGAGAAGATATTCGAAACAAGAAAAGAGATCAAGTCCTTTAGTCAGTAAGCTTTGAGGATAAAGATTTTTGAAGAGGAAGGAAATGTTATGAATATAATAATAATAATAATAATAATAATAATAAATAGTAATGCAAATAATGTAAAACAATAATAAAATTAAATAATGATTAATTAGTAACTATTTAATGAAAATATATGTCCCTAAGGACATAACCGTTAGTAAAGAGGTACATGCCTAGGGTATTTAAGCAGGCCCTCTCCCTCATTGTAATAATCTCATCAATTCTTTTATGTAATATTCAATATACAATTTCTTGTCCTATAATGGATATCTTTGTCTTTCAAGTGTTTTGATGATAACTTCGTTGTGTATACGAACTTGTTCGTTACACTATGTTTGTGATTCTTAATTTGTTTTCTTGATCCCCCATATTGTATCTTTGTAGACAGTCCTCGACTAAAGAACTGAGCCAAAACATCAATGTGAGGAATTGAGAGGAATTGAAAGAGAAATTTAGAAGGATAAACATTCTCCTTGAACATTTGAATAATCTAATAATGGCATAGACGTACATATGAACCTCTATAGTCAACAAAAATATATCCAAGTACAACATAGAAGCAACAATATAAAGATTTATGGGCAATAAATTAACCAGATTATTCAATTTATAACTCAGTTATGAGCATAACTTTGCAGAGAGATGTCAAGGAGATTGATACTCAATTTAGCCATTCCCAATGTCCTATACTATTCTCAAATATATGCAGAAACATACTATGAAATTACAAGAAGAACTCACAAGTACACAATTGCTGTCATTAACGAAAACCATAAACCTTTGATTATATCCAAGTTGAAAGTATTATAATAATATTACAAAAACTTGCTCTAGGTATCAACCATTTCTTATTCAAAAATAAGGTATATATAGAGTTCTTCGCAAAATATCCTATCTCTTAAAAGATTTACATTCAAGATTTTTAAGTTTTAACTAAAAATAGAAAACTGCTCCAAAAATGTCTACAACTACACTTGATTTCTGCATTCAGGTTCAATGTATTTGAAACTGCTCTGTTCTTCTTACTCAAAATGCTTAATAGTTGTGATGTATTTCTAATATGCTGCATTGATAAACTAAATTTATTGAACAAATTTAACCAATTTATCTCATTCTCATATGTTGAGTAATTGATATCCATGATCTGTCTGTATGATTCATGAGCATCAATATACTTCTCAAAAGAAGGTTTTACTATGAATAGGTGTCTGATTTCGTAGCAAATGAAGAGGTCATCAACTAACATTTGAAGAATATTATGACCATTAATTTCTTCCTTGATTCATACAAAATTGTCTTGTATCCTACCTCTTTGTTCAACAATATTTCATATTGGTCTTCTGTTACCATCTGACCATATGAATTCTTAAAACATGGAAGACATCTCTCTTGCAAAATATAAATTTTTATGTAGAGTTTATTGATTTTCACTTGAAAATTTTCACACTTTTCCTTTGTCTTCAGCATCATAGTTTTCTTCATGAGAACTTTTTTAGTCTGAATAATTGATTATGTTACGTCTATAATTTCTAGTTCTTCAATTTCTTCTATGGACCTTATGTCTAGAGCTTTTATTATTTGACTTGCTTATCGAGGGTTATTTCCAAATTGTATTTTGATGTCATTAATAACTTCTTTCTCTCTTTCAATCAACTCCTCCTATTCTACAATAATCTCCATAGACTGCCAAATATCAAACAAAAATGACATAATTTCTATCCAAATTTGTTCTTTGGCCTGTGATAAACATTGAACACTATTAGAACTGCTCAAATATTGTTCTAATTGCTTTTGTAAATTTGCATTTTTGTTTATTTCCTCGACTAAGGCATTGTCTGATATATTTTTGTTCATCTCAACTTAGTCCAAATTTTATTGCAATCTACCAATCTCAACATCCTTTAATTTAAGAGAAGATAATACATGCAATATACTTTCTGAAGTAATATCTTTTGTGGAACCTATTTCTGTTGTTGGAATCACTACACTGTCAGTGCGAGTCTTCTCTTTTAACAACTCTTCCATCCTTTCTTGCATTTTCTGAATTTGCAGGTCCTGTTCAATTATATAGGATAATAGAGTTTTCTTCTCCTTATCTAATTTCCTAATTTCTTGTGTTTAGGGATGCTCTGTTGTGGGTAGATTCAACTATCTTCTGAGTTCTTAGATATCTTCATTTGTGTTCTTAACAATCTCTTGAGTTGCATCCTTATTTTTTGGATCCAAACCTAATTTAATTACAAAGTCTTCCAGTGATCTGATCTTAACATCCTTTGTCAGAGAATAATTCTTTTCCATTTTAAGTTCCGCAATATTATTTTTCAAAGAATTCTGCAATTTTGATACATTTGAAGCAAAACTAGTGAGAGAGGAATAAATATCACCAGTTTGTTTATACAGATCAATTTGATCTATATGATGGATCTGTTTAGTATTGAAAGATAAAACATAAGTCTTATAATCTCCAACATCTTTAGGAGTAGAAACATAAAATTCATCTTTCAATATCAAGAACTGAAAGAAGCCTATTTTTAGTGGAAGATGTTTGCTTTCAGAACTCGATATAACTTATTCCCTTCAAAGCCTCATTCTTTATTCATTTCCAAAAACTCAGAAAATATATTTTGGTTAGAATTAGAATAAGGAGAAGATTGTTATGTCCCTGGATCCAATTCTTGTATTATGAAAATAGGCTCACTTGAAACAACAATAGTAGCTGAAGAAGAAATGTCGAATGAGACAGTTTCTGATACTGCTCCCTCTATATTGTTTGTCTTCTTTCTCTTGTATACACTTAACTCTTCCATTTCTGACTCTGACAAGATTTGATATGTCCTCTTAAGCTCTTTTTCTTTCATTGTAGGTGTAACTAATTTTTTTTTTTCTTACTAATTTCTCTATAGTTTTTTCTTTTGTCACTTTCTGCAATTTTTTTTCCTCCTAGGTGTCTTGATTAACAAACTTCTCTATCTCAGGTTTGGACACATGAAAATAAGGTGGGGATTTCTGTTGAACTATGATGGTTGAAATTCTCCCAATGGGGTCATATGGCCAAGTAACCACCAATTTAAACTTCATTCGTGCCAATAATTGTTCCACCTCTTTGTCTACTGACCTCTGATTGACTATAAATGGCCCTACCCGCGCCTTCATTTTAAACAAAGGTTGTTTCCTTCCAGGTAAAAATTTCACTTGATCTACATTGAGGTTTTGTCTGAAGAATTCAAGTGTAAAAATATGCATAGGCAAAAAATTTGCAACTGATAGGGTTGAATTTCACACTCATACAATCTAATTTTTGTAAAATTTTAGTACAAATACCAATCACCAAGCGTTGTTTGTTCACTAAGTTGCATAATCCTTTTGATTTCAAGTGAAATTCTGGGAGGACTATCACTAATCAATAGGCTGTAGTATATGTGAAGAAATTTGTTCACATAATCAATGAAGGAAAATTTCTCAGAATTCCTTCTATCCAAGGATGTTCAAAGAATCATAGACCATTGATTCCCTTGAAGATCTTGCTTTTGCAATTGTATTGGGAATTTGTCTAACTGATAATACAAAAACAAATGCACTAGGACTTAATGATATTTAAAAGCTTTTTCAACTCCAAATTTAAGAAATTGGTCATGAATGGCCTCAGTTAAAAACTAGCTGAAATTGAATAAGATTTTTGGTTTCTTATTTGGACAAAAAGTTGATAGAAAATCTAGAACTACTTCATCCACTTTCTCATCACTTTGATACCCTAAAATACAACATATAATGGATATTATTTGTCTTGAAAATTTTGGAAACATTGATGAAGGGTAAGGCATAAACACCTCTTTGGTTGCCCACTCTCACGCTTTTATAAACAAGATGAAATGGCTTTCTGTTATAACATCCATTGTTACAACATTTGCTTCTCAATCCATTGTTGCCTATGTTTTTGCTTCTCAATTTGTTTTCTTGATCAACCAAGTGCTGATGTAGTGTTGGGTGGTAGAAACACCTTTATGGTTGCCCAATTTCAAACTTTGGCAATCAAGATGAAATGGCTTTCTACCCCCTCAATTTTCTCCTCAAGGTGCTACATCTCCTTCAAGGCTATAAAATTAGCTACTTTGATTACATATGATCCATAAATGGTAGGCCTATAGTCTTTTTATCTCATCAACATGGATCACTGTGAAAATAAATATAAAAGAAAACAATGACATCTCTAAAACTCAATGGTTGTTTCCAACACAATTAATTAATCAATTGTCAATGTGTTGATAGTGCTGGAAATCCGTCAACCAAGGGGGTCTCCCCCATGTGAAGTCCCAATTAGGCCTCACACCATTTGGAATAGGAGCCCCATTCGTAGTATCAACCCAGTTGCCATGTATTCTTATAAATTTTCTAGGGCTTTAGTTGTTGCCAAGAGAGAGAAGTGTCTATGTGCCTTTGCGAAAAGTAAGTAAGTGTGCTTGGTGAATGTTCGGTTGCAGGTGTATCAAGGTTCTTCTACTGTGAAGGGAGGAAAGGCGAGCCTCTAAGAGAAAGGTAATAGTACCACCCTAGTAGAGGTGCATATAAGTGAAAACATAACCACCTAACATCAAGAAGAATAGTCCAAATAGGTTCGATGATTGTTACAATCATTACAACACATTTTCATTTAGATAAGAACTAAAATAATTGAAATAGTTCAACTACTTTAGTACAGGTGAAAGAAAACATGAATCATAAATATTCACATAACAATCTTACAAATATTCACAATCCATGCATGGAAATGTGCCAGCCATCAGGCTTCAAGTATTAAGTAAAAGTCCAAATATACATGAATATAACGAGCATCACTAGCTCGAATAGTGGAGAATTGGAGCCACAACTTTCTCCCCAGAAGTACTAACTTTGTCTATCTCATGCCTTATTGATTCAGGACGAAGATAACTTTGGTCTCCCTGCTTACCTTGCAAATAAGCATAGCCCCCTATGTCCCTTCTCGGTTGAACACAAACATAAGATCAACAATATCACAATGTTTCGAATTAGAGAGGAGTAGTATAATTCTCGAGCTTTAGATTTTCAGAGTATTTTTGCCATCTTTGGTGTTGCTCTACTACCAACAGGCTTGAACAGTACCCTGACAGAGCCACTATAAGAACAAAAACATTTCTCCGCTACTAGCGAGCCTGGACAATACCTCGATGGAGTTGCTTGCTTCACCTCTTTGCGTAGGAAGACTTTCTCTTATTTCGCCTTTATTTATGTATTGTATGGAAGAATATGCATAAGAATTTATTCATTTCATGGGTAGAAGAGGGATCCCAACTTATTCAAAGCAGAAGAGGTTATTCCTTCATAGAAGCATATAAAGACCTCTGATTTCGGTTTGCTCGTTTATATTTTTCCCCTTCTCTACTTAATCGTCTAAGCATGGAAAACAACAAAACATAAATAAATGAGTGAATGTGTAAGGTTTCTAGAATAGACACAAATATCATGGTTTAACGCAAATCTTTACTTACACAAGGATTGTGTATTCCTTCAGAACATCATTGACCAAAAGGTGTAACTAAGGTGGAGAAGAAGGACTGAAGGTTAGCCAAATGTTGCAGTTTCACAAAGCCCTTTTATGTTTCTCCACATCATCTTTCGAGCCCAAATGGGACACCCTTCATGCAATGTCTTATTAACATAACAGAAAAGAAAAGACATGACACAACAAGAAAGCAAAACCAAAAGACAAGCGAAATGAAGCTAAACCAAAACATTATGCAAGACAAAAGTAAGAAAACATAAGAAAGACTAAGGAGAATATGTGCATAATGAGTGCAAGAGAAGGGAAACTAGAATGCATCTAGTCTTACTCCTAACCTAAACAACTAGAATATCAGGCTCACGTATAATGAAATTTCCAATGTAGCCATCGTTGATGCTTCCGACCTGCATACACAAAGATATGACAGATTAGAAATGACATAAAGGAATGTGCAACATAAAAGATAAAAACTTGAATAACTTGCATAAAAATTTGAAGGTCTTGCTTGTCAGCAGAAAGATAGGCCATAGGCAGTTCATATTCTTACATTTTCGATGAAAACGATCATTCAACAAATCTTGGAAGCTTTGTGCGAATTTGTCCCCATCTACACCGAACTCCTTAGCAAGCATTAAGAAAGATAGAAACTTGTTATTTGCGAAGAAGCTTTCCAATTAAGATTGCTCCAACAATTTAGTGATTGAATCATAAAATTCATGACAATCCTCTTGAAAACCCCAAAATCATTGAAAAGATGAATTTTCATTTAGAGGCATGGGATTACGATGGAATCTTGTGAGGGAAAATAGATATGATCATATTCAGCAGGCATATAAAGGCAGCGAGGACTTGAGATAACCATCAACAAGTGCAGAGGTGCCTCAATTGCTTGACAAGTACCCAAATGGTGAGATGTTAAACCGTAAAGATAAAAGGATGTAAAACAAATGTCATTAGATGTGCTGATGGGAAAATAGTAAGTTGAATGACAGTCATTAGAGACAAAATCATGATTAGATGGGTTGATTAAAGCATCAGATTCCCAATTTGTAATTAAAAAAGATAAACCAATTTGAATAGCTCTGTGAATGCTTTGAACAATAGAATCAACTTCCTCGCATGCCGAATGTGACAAACCATTTTCCTGTGACTGGTGACAAACTGTACAAGCATCATAATCATTGAAATAATCTAAAAGGAATGCCAACATGACAAACACATGAGACCAGTCAGGACATAGTGAACGAGGAAGAATTTGATTCACGTAATAACTTGTGCATCCATTATAACTCAAGAGGATTTTAGGTGCAATGAAGGGGAATACTTGCAATATAACATTCACAAGAGAAACTAGGAGCTAACTATTGAATAAATGAATTCGATAGGCATGATTCCTTCAACCAAAGATAGCCTTTGAAATGATCACTTTGTAATTCCATGAATCTATGAGAGAAACATATTCCAAACCTGAGTTGAGTACACAAGCCTTGCATGGAGATGTATCACATGAAATAAAATCTCGAATCCAATCAGAAACTAAATTTCAAAAGTTTGAAAGATTATATCTGAAATACCAAACATCTTTCAAAAATAAATTTACATCGAGTGAAACCATTCAAAGAGAAGGATTGTGCGAGAGAAACTAGATCTAACTTAGTTCGGGGGGCTTACCAAAGTTGCGAGATCCTAACATAACCATCAACGAAAGTTGAAGTGCCTTGACTTTCTAACAAGTCTAGGAAATTTCCAGGATTGTAAAATCACATTATGGAGATTGAATCAAATGATGCATGGCGTGAGGATAACCACTTTCACTATTTCCAGTAAGACCACTACTCACTAGATGGAAACCATCTCTGTCACTGATTTGACTAGATTTTTTAACTTCAACAACCAATTTACTTAAGTTGAAAGATTCTTTTGATCACGAATCTGAAGATGTATGAATCAAATAAATTTCTTAACAAGATGATTTGTAGAGTTGTCTTCATGCAAGAGAAGAGATGATGAGGGATGGAAATAGTACTAAATGATTTTATTGTTTTCATTTTCATCATGGATAATCTCACCACCTTGTGTCAATTGAGAGGTTAACTCTTCAGATGAAGAAATATAAGATCATAGTGTCTTCGTCGCAAGTAAATGTATCAGGAACAATAGGGAACAAGGGATAGTGAGATGAAGAGGAAGTTTTGATAGAAACATCTTCTTTGAACGAATCATATTTTGGATCTAAATTGAAATATTGATGAAAAACCAAAAGATCAAATTATGCATCTGGGCATTCATGATCACATACATCAAAAGAGTCATCATCATTGGAATGATTGATGCCTAAGGCTATAGATTGATCGGAAGAAAAACCATTCAAGAATGGAAGCACATCATATTGACACGGGGGAGTTTTAAAAAGGGAAGAGAGATCAAAAGTCTCTTCACTTTCCTCCTCCTCTAGCAGTGTAAGGTGACTGCCTTGTATTTGATCACAATTTGAACCAACAACTCAAAAATCAAGAGCGCATGAAGAGCTAGTTGGTGGAGCAGATTGACCAAGCAGATCATGATACACAGAGTCATAACATGTATATGATAGAGGATGATAGATATCCCTTGAAGTAGTATCACATTCAATGGAACCAAATTCAAGATTGATGTTAAGAGTGTTAATGTCATCTTGAGGAATGAAATGATTGTCCTTCACCCTAGGCTCCATGACCTGCTCCAGGGTTTCTTTCATTAGATTTGACTCATGAGAAGTGGAAGGAGAATGAAGAGATGGATTAGGAATTTGATTTGTGGATTTTTAAACCTTATTATCATCACAAGGAGGCACCCAAATCGGGACTGGAAAAGGAGGAGGACAAGGAAAAAAAAATGAGTAGTAGGTTCCTCCTCTGAAATTCAAGGCGTCTCATGATTTACAATAGTCGAGGAGGTAAAAGCATTAGGGGGTTCATATTCACCATGAAAAGAGATATGAATCAAATCATTAAATTTTTGTTTAAAGAAATCCTAATCCATGTCTTATCCTAGAAATTCATAACAAAGGTGAAGGAATCGATCATAAAAAACCTTAACTGATTCATTAGGCTTCATTCTTAGTTGATTAATTCTTTTACGAACATTCCAGTAATCATCCTTGTGAAATTATTTACGAAGCTCCTTCACAAGCTGGTTGAATGAATGGATAGAAGCAATGGGTAATGTATGACAACATCGATTAACATGAACTTCGAATGTGAGGGTGAGTAATATAGCCATGACATCCCTGCAATGTATTATGTTAGAAAGGCATAAATGGACAACTTGAAACAGATGTTCACGAAGAGTTAATTCACCCTCGCCATCAAACTTAAATTGGGGTAGGTTATGGAAAAATTCTCCAGGGATGGTAAGATTAAGCTCTTTAGAAAAACATCCCAAGATTATGATTTGGGGAAGAGCCATTTTGAATAAGAGATTCAAGGAAGAATCAACGGGCACATATTTTCATATGGCCATTCTTTTAGCACCATTTGTTAATGGTGCTTGAATTATGATAACCAACAGGATCTCCCCGATGTGAAGTCCCAATTATACCTCACATTGTTTGGAATAGGAGGCCCATCCAAAGTATTGGCCCGATTGCCATGTATTCTTACATATTTTCCTTGGCTTTTGTTGTTGGCAAGAGAGAGAAGTGTGTATGTGCCTTTGCAAAAAGCAAGTAAGTGTGCCTGGTGAATGTTTAGGTACAAGTGTATCAAGGTTCTTTTACTACGGAGGGAGGAAAAGTGAGCCTTTAAGAGAAAGGTAATAGTACCACCCTAGTAGAGGCACACACAAGGGAAAAGATAATTGTTTAACATCAAGCAGAATAGTCCACATAAGTGCGGTGACTGTAACAACCATTACAACACATTTTCAATTAGAGAAGCACCAAAATAACCAAAATATTTAAACTACTTTAGTATGGGTGAAATCAAACATGAACCATAAATATTCACAGAACAACCTTACAAATATTCATAATCCATGCATGAAAACTTGTCGACCATCAGACTTCAAGTATTAAGTAAAAGTCCCAAGATACATGAATACAACACTAGCTCCAATAGTGGAGCGTTGAAGCCACGAATTGCTCCCCAAAAGTACTAACTTTGTCTCTCTGATGCCTTATGGGAGAACCTAAGGTGAAAATTACTTTAATTGTACATTGAGGGTGTATATATATCAAATGAGGTGACCAATCACCCCCCTTGTGACTCTTGGACTACTCTTATGATTGTTTGACTTCTCCATGAATCTTTGACTTCCTACATGGCTTTTCACATTACATGAATGACTCTTGGACTTCCACTTTTACACTACATTTTCCAATGTTGAATTACATATTCCATAAAAATATGTGGCAGATAATGAATGATGACATGACATGACATGACACTGGTGACATGGGCTACAAGATTGCATGGCAATGTCAAGTCACTCTTTGCTGCTGCTTCCTTTCTTTCTTCTTGAAAGGCAGAAGATACTCTTCTTCTTCCTCATCCTCATGACTTGAAGATAAGGAGTCTCCAATGTGGTCTTGGTCTTCAATTGTTGTTGCAAATCAATGTCCCTTTGTCTTCTCTTGATGGGCCAACTTGTCTTTGCAGCTACAAGGGTTTCTTCTAGCATGGTATCCTTATCCATCTCCTTCATCATCATCCTATCATGACATAATATAATACCTGCGAATACAAACCACTCATGACCAGACAAATTCAGTCCGATAAACCCATAGCCTAATATGCTTCATGAAATATCTTGTTAGGGTTGGAACTGGTCACTGATTGAGTGAATGGCTCAAGGATTGCATAGTTCCAGAGGCCAAGGTCTGGGATTGAGGCTTGAGACTACGCAATGCATAGTTTAGGGTGTCCAGTTTCAAAGGATTGCATAGTCGAGGGACTCAAGGACTCAGGCTAGAGGCTTGAGCCTTGAGACTGCACAATGCATAGTTAAGGAGGCCTGGGCAGAGGAACTGCAGAGTTGAGGGACTTAAGGGCTCAAGCCAGAGACTTGAGGCTTGAGACTACACAAATTATTTCATAAATTCTCTTTTAAAATAATCCATAGTGGGATTTTGGTGCAACTCTGAAAACTTTATGAACCATCTCAACGCCCTTTCTTTGAGAGTGGTTTGGAATGCAATTAACTTCACATCATCCAACGTCTGGCAAGCCCTCTAGATGACTTCGCATAGACACCAATGTTTCTCCACATTGTTGTTCCCTTTACCAGAGAACTTAGGACACCTAGCGAATGATCCCTCCATTTTTGACTGAGCCTGTGATAGGAGTACAAATCCTCACAACCTAGGCTGTAATGATCCTTGCAGACTTGTACCACTACTACTAGTTCCACTGCTACTAGCACTAGCTTTGTAATTATCATGCACGCTATGAAATATTATATTTTTTGTTAACTTAGATAGGAATTTGTCAGGATTATGATAGAGTACCAAGGGAAGGTTGGGGAAGACACTACCTAAGCTTCAGGGAAGAAGATTGTTGATCCTTTTGGACACGTCATGTTCAATAAATAGTCTCCTTATAGCAAAGTGCCTGCCATAATCCATGCTGTCCTTTGAGTATAGGTGGCCCATTCCATCTAACATTTCCATTTCTACTGGCAGGGGTGGATCTCTATCACCTTCCAAACCTACGACTGTTGTGGCCATCTTTTCCCTTCACACTAGACTTTGTTACACACTTTCTTCCTCTTTCGAATCTCTTAACACTGCTCTTGCTTGGTGCAAACTCTTATGCCGCCTTTTAATTGCTTGCATAGCCATTTCCTGCCATTTCTCAGCTATGCATGCTCTCCTTTGTGCTCTTACATCCCTGTCCTTTTGAAATTCATCTGTGTCCATCCTCATGACATTCTCATAGTTCCCCACTCGGTAGCATCCCTCCCTTTAGGTCATTCCCCCAGTACTAGTTGTTTACGCTGTCATGCTTGTGTTTTGGAACCAAAAGAAGCACTCTTCCACCATTAATCCACATGGTAACCTCCTTTAGTAGCTTCCCTTGCAACCCTGATCGGAACATGACTTCAACCTTCGAAAAAGACTGATGAATTTCTGCTGCAAACTCAATAATGTATCCGTCCAGCATGGTTTGTACCTAGAAATTTGCTACTCTCGTCAGATCTATATTAAGACAGTGTAGCTCAATAGGGTCCACTTGAGTCCAGGTGTGACGAGATGGATTTTTTCCACCAGGATTTCCTTTCACTTGCAATCTCCGCAAGTAGTTGTAAATTTATTTTGGAAACTTGCACTAGAAGATCTCGTATTGATCACCAGCCAGTTCTGAGTATAGGATTTCTTCCTTCAACTTCCCGATACTTCGTCAGTGGAGTTGAGCTTGCTGAGAAACAAACTGGTCGACTTGCTCATTCCACTAGTTTTGCAGTTATTTCTTAAAGATCCTCGATACTAGATTCCAATCCCCCTTTTGAAATTTTAGGTTCCCAGCAACAAAACCATTTGTTGGCGCATAAATAACAAGAGGGTTGAGACACTAGGTTCAGGAACAGGGGCCAACAAAGCTCCATTGTAGTCTAGCACAACGTCGACATTTTCACCTTACCTAGAATGGTTAAGGAGTTTCACCCGAGGCGTGTTGCGACCTTAGTTAGATGGGAGTTGGAGTCTAGTATTTGGAGGAAACATATGAGATAACCAAGAGGCAAATAACACTGAATCATTCTACAAGGAAGTCTGATTGTAGCAAGTCATACATGCTTGTAAAAGAGATATTACTTAAATATACGCAGATATAAAAATTTTAAAGAACCAGATTAACATGAAACTAACACATGATGGTCCCTATAATAGTCTTCATCACTAATCTGAGTAGAAAATGCATTACACTAGACTCAACGCCTCTCTTTCAACATACATAAACTCTAGACAAAACGATACATAAGCATATAAAACAATAGATACAGAGCGACTCTCTTAGCTTTGCAACAACCACAATCGTTCAATGTTCTCCTTTCCACCTTTTCACTTGTTCTTCCTTCTCTCTCCGTGCCAACTTGGACTGCCAATTCATTCTCGGGTTGTTCGCCTTCTCCCTTGCTTGGTTTTTTCCATTCCTTGGCTGTCCTTGTTCTTTTCCTGCTCGGATGTGTCTTCTCCTTCCTGCCGTCCCTCTGCAACTGCCAATATTTTGTGAGTTCCTCCCTTTTTCCTGTCTTTTACTCCTATAGCTCTCCAATGGCCTTTTACGCCACTTATTGTCATCCCCCTAACACATCGCCAAAACTTTTTAATTCCTCCAAAAACGAAGGCCCCAAAAGGCCCTGACAACAACTTATTGACTCGTCCCTGAGTTAATCTTCCTTTGGCGTCGTTGGTGCTGTTGACGCTTATGCTAGGGGTGATTCTACTACTAGTGCTTCTCCTGTTGGTGCTTCTGCTAATGCTTCGGCTGGTGCTTCATTTTGGTTGGTTTCTTTAAACGAAGGCCCCAATTCAGGGACATAAGCGATGGCCGCCTAGTAGAATTGTGTGTACTCATTGAGCGCTGCTTGCCATATACCTGTGGTTACAGTTGCTTGGTTGAGGAACTCAGATGAAGTGTTGAATGTTGGTTGGGCCAGTCGTGCCATCACCAGAGAAGTCCACTATGCATCGATTCCATCATTGAGTTGTTGTAGTGTCTCTAGGTGTGTTTGAACCAATAGCCGAAGGTATCGAAGTATCTACTTTGTTTTGGTCAACTCATCCTCAATCTGCTGAATGTGGTCCTCCAAAGTGTCTATCTTTGCTTGAATTGTCTTTCGCTGGTCCTTGTATTTGGTGTTCCTGGCATCATTGAGTAGTTGATTAACCTTGCTACAAAGGGTGTATATCGATTGGTTCTTCTTCGCAAGGAAACCTGACCAGTCGTGAACCTGTTGCATGAGAGTGTGGGCATCTTCCGCATCATTGATAATGGAGTATTTTAGGATGAATGCGTCGACCATTTTCTATTCTATTTCAGTTGCATATGTCATGGCATGGTTTGGCAAAGCACTTCTTGTGATAGCAAGGGTTTGCTTGAGCTCATGGTTGACAGAAATTAAATAGTGACAAGCTGTCTATTCTTCAAGTAGGGCTCGTTTGCTTCTTTTTGACCCCAACGAGAGGTTTTGTAGCTTTTGAACCATGAGGTTTTTGGATGGTAGGTTTGGAATGGGAATGGGGTCCTACCATTGGAAATGTAGCAACTAGAGGAGTAGTGATGAGTGGATCCTGCTGTCCTAAACCTTGAAATTCAGTAGAGGTGGGAAATGAACCTATGGAGACTCTGATGTTGGCAATAGTTTCCTTCAGGGAACTCATTTGTTTCTGAAGCTTTTTGATGACTAGTTGTAGCTCCTCCTCGGCCAACCACTTTCTTGAGTCTGCAATCGTTTCTCCTGGTAGTGGCTGGGGTACCATCCCTTCAAAGAAATGGATGTGATTTCCTTTTCGAATATCTCCCACAATGCCTGGCCATGAGCCAACCTCTGTATGGAAGGCTTTAGTAGTCATCATAAACTTTTGGCGTCTCATATGGAATGTGTGGGGGTGGACACAGTGCAACCTTATTCAAGTGCTACCATGACTAATACCAAACCAAATTTATGATGAGTACTCATCAAGAAGGACCTTCGAAACCCTTTCCACAGTCTTGATGAATTCCAACATTTTCTTGTACCAATCGATGAAGGAAGCCTTGTTTATGTCCTTGCTGCTTAGGTCCCTGGAGGTTCGCCAGGGCATGCACCTGAGGGCAAGAGGCTGGTCTTCCGTGATGGGGGCCAACTCTTGACCCTCTGCTGGGTACCATTTCCACATTGCTAGAGCAACAAAACGGTACCCATAAATGAAATGAGTCACTTGCTTGTAGATATCTTCGCAGGCTTTGAACAATTCATAGAGTAGGAAGGCACACTAGTTCAGCTGTGCGCCTTCTACACCGTGCCTCGCAACTGAAATTGTATCGAGCATGCACTAATTATTGAAAAAATGACATGTTAACTTCCTCACAATGATGTAACATGCAAAATTGTTATTCATGGTGTTAATCGGTTCTATGTTTGGCCCCTTCCCTCCTTTATGTGTATCATACTTGTGGTAAAAATCATCATTTCTTGTCCTCTTCGCTCCCTTGGAGGTTGAATGGAATCCAGTTGATACCGAATTTCCAGCTGCTAATAAACATGTGAGCCTATGAATGTACACTGCATGAACTAGGTATTATTTATCAAGCCAAAGCTATCTTCCATGCATTCTGCTGACAAGTAGCTTTGTGCATTGCCTTGCAGCCCTTGTCGTCCCAAACACAGGCATACATCTCAAATTAAGCAATGTGGACTATTGGATTCCTCTGAAATCTGTTTTGACTTTGATTGATATGCTTCCATCCTCCTTCGTTACTAGTTCAGTGTAGACTTCACGTTTCAGGGCCAGAAATTGGAAGGAGTCTGAGAGATCATTTTCAACCAACACTACTTTATCATACTTCTCATAAACTGGTTCTGTCTTTACAATTCTCTCATCCAATTTGAGCTTTGGAACATATATAATAGTCTTCATCATCTTAGAACGACACTAGTTGGCACAAAATAAAAGGGGCTTGAATCTGAGCTTGCAACTACGGAACTTAGAAATAGACTACAGACTAAGCGACTCTACCACCTTAGCTTCAGACTTTGAAGAATTCAATATTTCCATGCAGACTAAGTAGAAAAGCTTGACACGAAAGTTTTGATGAGACCTCCTAACTAATTACTACGGTAACTTTCCCTATGCATACTCAATCGTGTTAATTTTTCCATCAGTTGAGCTGGACTTGACTTAGATGACGCAAAAATGAAAAAGGAAAGGTGGAGTTGATGGGTAATTACGTTATCGTGATGAAAGATGCTTAGGAATTGATTATGGATATAATGGGAAATATTTAACGGAAATCCAGATTGACAAAAAAAATTATTGTCTAATTATTATGAAAATGACACCTAACATGTTTGACTCCCCCTCGACCATAAGAAGTTGTGGTGGGGTGATAGAACATCCATAATTGGAAGAGATTGGGCAAAATATTTATTTTAAACTAATTGAAATGCAAAGAACTATCTCACCAAAGAAACTGATGCAACTAGTGACTAAACAAACTAACTAAATCCTACCTACTCCTACCTATGGTCTCCTTTTGGAGATCCAATCAATTATGAGTAACATTGTTTGATCTTTGGAAGGGTTTCAGGCATGCCTCATTCACCCATCCTAGTAGCAATACATTGTCGAGTTGCACTAGATTAACTACTCTTGAATATTTTACTTCTGCAACAACAAAAGGCCCCAACCAATGCATCTGTAGCTTCCCTAGAAAATTCAAGAATTTTCTATCATATAAAAAAACATGTCCTCCTATTGTGAATGATTTCCTTTTAATGTGCCTGTCATGCCATGCCTTTTGCCTTTTCTTTTCAACCATTTGATGGAAATCTCCCATGAACCTAACCTCATCCAATTTTGAAAGTTCATCTAGCCTTTTTTGAATTGATTCTTCCTCTCTCATATGAGTGGATTGAGCTATGAAAATGCTAGTAATAGCAAATTCAGCTGGTACCATAACCTCCCATCCATATATGATATGAAAAGGTGTATGCTTGTGTAAATGCTTAATAATTGTGTGGTATGCCCATAGAGTCTCTAGCACTCTCTCATCCCTATCATCCCAATTGGCTGATCATATCTTGGTCAAACCATTTTCCAATATCTTATTGAAGGCTTCAACTGTACCATTTGCTTGAGGATGATACATGTTGCTCCTATGGTGTTGTATCATGAACTTATGAAGTAAGGAGGCAATTGTTTCATTTATGAAGTGGCAATATCTGCAGTAGAGTCCTTAACCAGGGCTGCCTTTGCCCATCTGGTAAGGTACTCTGTTGAGGTGATGATATATTTGGTGTGGGAGTGACATACCAACAGATTGATAGGTCCTATAATATCGACAACCCATTTCTCAAAAATATGTACTGCACATACTGGTTGCAATGGAAGTTCATCGCGGTGTGATTGTCTCCCAACCCTTTGGCAAACATCACGGCCTTTGGCATATTCCTTCACATATTTGAAAACCATCGACCACCATAGTCCTTCTTGCAATACTTTCCTTCCGGTAGCCTTTCCTCCAACATGTCCACTTGCAACTTCTAAATGAAACTCCCATAATACATCATGTCTCTCATGATTAAGGACACATATGCACAACACTTGATCAAGGCCCAATTTATACAGATGTCCCACAATCAATTGATAATATTCAACTCAGATGACCATATGCCCCCGTTGTGTTGCTGTGTATTCTTCCGAACATTTACCTGTAGCTAAAAAGGCTACAATATGCTCCAAGTAATCTAGTATTGCTTCAATTCGGAATAGATCAATGTTTGGTAGCTGATCATCAAGTGATCCTCCACTTTCTCCTAATTCCATCTGTGAGAGGTGATCAAGTCCCACATTTAATCGTCCAATCTTAACAATTACTTCAAATGTGAATTCCTGGAATAAAAAAATCCATTTTCAAATTCTTCCTTCAAGTACAGGTTCGTTCACTAAATATTTCAAAGCGGAATGGTTAGTGAAAAACTTGATCAGGCCTCCCAACAAGTAATGTCAGAACTTTTGAAGTGAATATGCCATTGCAAGTGCCTCCCGCTTAGTTGTGGTATAGTTCTTTTCTGTTGTAGACAACTTTATGTTGGAAAATAAATTGGGTGATCAAGTTTTCCTCCCCCCAACTGAGCCAAAACAACACCCAAAGGAATGCCTGAGGCATCAATGTGGACATGAAACTGCTTGTTCCAGTCTGGGTAAACTAGGATCAACACACTTGCTATTTTTTCTTTCATTATATTGAGTACAACATCACATTCTTCTAACCACATGAATTATTCAGCCTTACTTAACAACTTCTCCATAGGTGAAGTAGTCGAGGCATAGTTGCAGATAAACCTCCTATAGTACCATGTATGGCCCAAGGTGGATCTAAGTTGTTTTAAACTTGTGGGTGGGTCCATAATCATGATTGTCACAACCTTAGCGGGGTCTACACACACTCCTTCCTTTCACACTATGTGGCTTAAGCCAAAGGGGACTGCAAATATGCACTTCTTCAAATTTAATGAGATGTGCAACTGTCTACATCAATCAACCATGATTTTAAGTAGACTAGAGTGTTTGTTTAGAAAACTATAGATTGTCCAGTCATCCATATAAACTTCTAGGAACATGTGGATGTAATTTCTAAAGGAAGAAATCACAATCCTTGAGAACACCACGGGTGCATTCTTAAGTCCAAATGACATGAAATGATATGCATAGGATCCCCATTCCATGCTGAATACAGTTTTCTTCTTGTCCTCCTCTACGATCCTAACTTGGTGATAACCAAAGAATCTGTATGTAAAATAATAAGCTTCATTCCCTACCAATTTATCTAAAACTTCATTACTGAATGAAGTAGGAAAAGGATCGTGAACACAAGCGTTGCTCAGAATGCAGTAGTCCACACATACCCTTATCTCTGTAGCGTCCTTCTTATGTATCGCAATCAGAGTTACACACTCTTCCTCATCCCCTAGGAATATTGCAAGAGAGGATCATTATCAAAAGAGGAAAATCAGAGAGGCTATCAAAATTATGAAATTTCCTCAGAACCTCAACAAGGACAATGGGAGTGAGATTAGTGGAAACTGGCTCCCCCTGATTAGATAGATAAATCCCTCCAAATATTTTGAAGCATAGTATCACTGGTTTCTCCCCAAATTAATTAATAATAACAAACATAACAAAATAAAAATTTATTCTAGTGACTATAGATTATAGTAACAATAGTTTTATAAAAGTTAACATTTGGGAAGAAGAAAGGAAAATTATTAAATTATTAAAACAAAAAGTATAAATTAATTAAATCAATTAAATAATTTACTTCTTCATCACTTAGATACTTAGGGTTTAATTAACCAAAATAAAATTAACATTTGAAAAAGAAAAATTATTAAAAAGAAATTATAAATGAATTAAATCAATTAAATAATTCACTTCTTTAGTAATTAGATACGTAGTGTTTAATTTACTAAAAGTAAAATTAACATTTAAAAGAAAAATATTTAAATTATTAAAACAAATTATAAATTAAATCAATTAATAAATAATTACTTCCTCTATAATTAATATTAGTTAAATTAAATTAATTAAAAAACAATAAAATTAAGCGATAAATCAATTAAATAAAATAGGAATAAAATATCATCATGTAGTAAATACTAATTAGATACTTAAGGTTATAGCCTAATTGAATGATTAATTGATTAATAATTAATTTAGTTAGATAAAATAAAATAAAAAATTTGATTTTAATTAAAAAAACAATATAAAAAAAAAAATGTAAAAGCTATACTAATTAAAAACTTACTATAAATAATAAATAAAAATGAAATTAATCAATTATTTAATAAATAAATTATTACAATTATTCTATTCAGATAATCTCATTATTTTAATCAGTTGTATTCATATTAGGAATCAATAATTAATTAATTTAACATAAAATTAAAATTAAAAATAATTAAAAATTAAAATTAAATAATTCATATATGTAGGTTACTCTTTGAACTGGTCAGCTTCTACTAAAAATTTATCATTATTTAGGTTTATATATACTCTAGTCGGAAGTTTCTTCTTTCAAAACTATCATTCATAATCTATCATTTTTGGTCCTGATGATGGACCTCCCTCGGGGTTCGAAACGTCAACATAATGAACATAACATTGTGGATAATCCGGATCATACTACAAAAAACTACCACAGAAGTCTAAAGTCTAATATAAGCCCTGCTGCTAACATTCTATCTATCTCTTTTTTCACTTTCCCCTTAACCCTTGGGTTTAGTTTGTATGGTCGATGATTTACTAGCTTTGCATCTGGTTACAACATGATTTTCATCTCCCCTAGCTCTCCCTTAATCCCCTTCAGTTCTGCAATAGACGAGGAGAGCAAGTCTTCATATTCTCTCAAGAGGTCGAAGATCTCCTTTGTAGTCTCCTCATCCTAATATTATCTAATTGAGGCTAACTTCGGTTCTTCATCGGTCTTGATGTTATGTTTCCATAACTTCAATGGGAGTAAGTGTGGAGCATCGATCACAGGTCCATCCTTGATGTCCCTTTCCGCTTAAGTTTCATTGAATGGCAAATGCGTAATTCCTCTAGATCATCCTCATCTGAATCTCTGTCCACCTTTGCATAAGCTACAACTTCATGATATCCAAACTCATAAATATGCTCTAGAGTCTTCTGATCTATGTATCCCTCCATCAAATGACCCTTTGTAAACAGAATCCGATTGATAGCCTACAACACCTTAGTCAACCTTTTTTCATCGTTTAAGAAAGAAAATATGCTTACAAATTGATCAACTAGCTATTCCAATCTCCAATTTGTCTCCTTATTTCTTATTGTACATACCAAGATTTTGGAAAGGTTCCCACGGTGTGTGTAAAACCATGCATCCACAACTCCTTTGGCACTCCATCCCTATTCCATCTGTCCTTACAAATTTTCATATGTTGTTGAGGGTCAGAGTCCCCTTCGTACTTTAGGGAATCTTGAGGGTACTCCCCCACTTGTTTGAATCTGACTTCTTTTGCAATTTTGATCTTCTCCCATTATCAGAGGTAGTTACGGCGAACTCCCCACCACCTTTCTGGTGTTGCTTGTAATGCGGAATTCAATAGAGGTACTTTGTGTTCTTCAAGAACAGTTGCATCAATCCCATTGGTAAGCGAATTGATTGAATCTATACCATTAAAAGTAGGGAAGTATGATACCTTAGTGACAATCTAGTTGATTCGATGGATTGCGGTGCAATTTCTAGTGTTGATTTCATATCCACCCTGCTTCCAATCATCCCAAGTGACTTCTGATCCAACCTCCAAACTCTAAATTATTTGCCAACTTATAGACCCTTCAAACGTTGGGTTAATGTAGTACTCCCTTGATCCTGCTGTTAGTTTATATAGTTGATCCAAGAATCTTGGTTCTTCCTTGTCATCTGTTGGTTCTATAAATCTTGGTCCCTAATAGGGATCTAGAGGTTAAATCACCCTAACCCCTTCTACTTCAAAAGTCATCAGTTCCTTCTTCAAATCGATTATGGCGTAGTCCTTAAAGGCCTAGTCTATCCCGAGCAATGCCGAGGAGGGTTCCTTGTCCCCCATGATGTCTATCATTTCAAAGTCGGCATGGGTCTTCACCCCCACTATACCAACTTCCATGTCTTCCAGTAGTCCAATTGGGAGGATACAACACTAATTTTCCATATGTAGCTGGATTGGTGAAAACGTAAACTGAGGTTTTCCTAGGGCTTCCCATGGTTTTCTTGGCAAAACGTTGACATCTAAGCCTAGATCCAACATAGTGTCCTTAATATGGAACCTCACAATTTAAGCATCAATCTGGAACTCTCTTCCCATTCTCTTATTGTTCCTTCAAACCCTCCTAAAGTGTATTTTAGGTAGGTTGAAAGAGATGACTCCTCCCTCAACTGCCCTGTCTAGGATAACCACTTTCGGACTTTTCCGCAACTACCCCAACATCTAGTCATCATTGATGATTTGTAGAAATAATTTGAACCATTATTTAATGGGTTGGAAGTTGTACTGTGGTAGGTCCAGGCTCTTAGATTTAAGAGATCCTGGCTGCTGCTTCTATGGCCCTCCACCTATTGTCAGATTTTTGAAAACTTCCATGGCTTCCTTGTAATATTGCTTCTGTTGTTCAGGGTCATATGAGCGCTTTGGGGAGGATAGTCTTATAACCTTGGGTTGTTCCATGGATCCCATCTTAGCTCCAGTATTTTTGCCTCCGCATGTGACTATATCGATATTTGAGAGGGGGGCCACATCTAGCAATTTTGGCCCCGCACTAATTAAATTTTCTACCCCTCTAGTGGTTTCGCTCTTCCCATTTTGCAATCAGTACTGGACATTCTTTTGTTGCATGCATGTTGACCCTGCATTGAGAGTGCCATGGTCTTCTTCGTAGTGGGAGATTTCATGCAACATTCCCTTCCTAATCACAATTGTATCATCGAACTAGGCCTATCCCTCTTATCCTTCCTCCCCTTGTTCCTCTTCCTTCTTGCCCTCGAGGAGTCTCGTTGATTCAAAAGGTCGATCGGTCTAAATGATCAGCTAGAGCATCTAGTTCCCTACATTGATCAACATGGCGAGTTGTTGAAGCACATAATTGATAGTAAGTGTTATTTGGAATGTTGGAGAATTTTGGCAGTATCGGGCACAGATGAGGGGGATGCCCATATCCCTTGCGCACCTCACAATTCCAGTTGCACTGAATTCTATTGATTCAGGAACACCTAATATTGGTTGTGCCCTATGTATAACCCTTGCGACCCTACTTGTGCAACTCTTGCTGCAGGTTTAGACCCAGGTGGTCCTACTAGTGTAGATGTAGTATTTGGACTTCACAACCTTAGGCATTTTGTAGCAACATGCCCTTCCACTAAGCAGGTTGTACACCATACATTTGGTCGCTCTAGGCGTGTTGGTTACAGATCCTTCAACTTATCTGTCAGATTTGCAATTTGAAGATGTAAACCTAAAATGGATGGATCATGAGGTGTTTCTTCCCCCTTGATACTCATGTGGGTATCCTGCCACAACTTCAATCTGAGTTGCTTGCTCTAGAGCATCTTGTAGGTTATCAATTTTTTGTCGCGTCAATGGTGTATGGGTGATAGGAAATAGTACTTTGATAAACCAATCCCATTGATGATTTGGATCTATCATGTAGCTTAGTTTACCAATTTCATCCTTAAATCTTTGCATCAGCTCCCATGCAGTCTCTCCCTCTCGCTGTTTTATTTCCCATAGTTCTGACAAACCTTGTTGATTGGTCTGGGGATTTTAAATTTTTGCATAAATTCTCTTTTAACATCATCCATAGTTTGATTCTGGTGTAACTCTGACCACTTTATGAGCCATCTCAAGGCCCTTTCTCTGAGATTGGTCTAGAATTCAATTAACTTCACATCATATGACATCTGGCAGGCCCTCCATATGGCTTCACACAGATACCAATTTTTCTCTACATCGTCGTTCCATTTATGAGAGAACTTGGGATACCTAGTGAATGATCCCACCATTTTTGACTGAGCCTATGATAGGAGTACAAATCCATGCAACCCAAGCTGTAATGATCCTTGTAGACTCCTACCACTATTACTAGAACTATCTTTGTAATTAGCATGCACACTATGAACTCTTATAGTTTTAATTAACTTAGATAGGAATTTGTTAGGATTATGATAGAGTACCAGGGGAAGGTTGGGGGAGACACTACCTGAGCTTCATGGAGGCAGATCGTTGATTCCTTTGGATGCATCATCTTCAAAAAATAGTCTCCTTATAGAAAAATGTATGTCACCATTCAGGCTTTCCTCCAAGCCTAGGTGGTCCATTCAATCCAACATTTCCATTTCTACTAGCGGGGATGGATCCCCATCACCTTCCAGACCCATGGATGTTGCGGTCATCTTTGCCCTTCCCACTTGACTTTATTCCACACTTTCCTCCTCTTTCGAATCTCTTAACACCACTCCTGCTTGGTGCAAACTCTGATGTCACCTTTTAATCGCCTACATATCCCTTTCTCGCTATTTCTCAGCTATCTGCGCTTTCCTTTGCACTTTTAGATCCCTGGCCTTTCAAAAGTCATTTGTGTCCATCCTTGTGACACTCTCATAGTTCCATGCTCGGTAGCATCCCTCCCTTTAGGTCCTTCCTCCAATACTAGGTGTTTACGTTGCCATGCTTGGGTTCTGGAACACTAACAATCCCTCTTCCACCATTAGAACTTTAATCCATAGGGTAAAATTCTTTAGTAGCTTCCCTCGCAACCTCGATCGGAACACGACTTCAGCATTCGAATAACACTGATAAATTTTTATTGCAAACTAAATGATGTACCCCTCCAACATGGTTTGTACCCATAAATCTGCCGCTCTTGTTAGATCTGTATCAAGGCAATGTAGCTCAATAAGGCCTGATTGAGTCTAGGCATGACGAGATGGATTTTTTCCACTAGGATTTCCTTTCACTTGCAATCTCCACAACCTGTATTAAAGTTCTTCTGATAAATTGCACCAGAAGAATTCGTATTGATCACTAGCCAATTCTGAGCATAGGATTTCTTCCTTCAACTTCCTTCAACTTCATTAGCGGAGTTGAGCTTGTTGCAAAACAAACTGGTCCACTTACTCATTCCACCAGTTTTGCAGTTCTTTCTTAAATATCCTTGATACCATATTCCAATCCCCCTTTTGAAATTTCAGAGTCCTGACAACGAAACCATTTATTGGTGCAAAAATAACAACAGGGTTGAGACCCCGGGTTCAAGCACAAGCGCCAACAAAGCTCCGCTGTAGTCTTGCACAATATCGACATTTTCACCTTACCCAGAATGGGTAAGGAGTCTCACCCTAGGTGTGCCATGACCTTATTAGATTGGAGTTGGAATCTAGTATCGGGAGGAATCATATCATAGAACCGAGAGGCAAAGAAAACTGAATCATTATATAAGGAAGTGTGATCACAAATGGTCATACATTATTGTAAAAGAGATATTACTTAAATATACACATACATAATTTTTTTAAAGAACCAAATTAACATGCAACTAACACACGATGGTCCCAATAATAGTCTTCATTATTAATTTGAGTAGAAAATGCATTACATTAGGCTCAAGGCCTCTTTTCCAACATACAAAAACTATAGACATAGCAATACATAAGCATATAAAAAATAGATACAAAGCGTCTCTCTTAGCTTCGCAACAACCACAACCGTTCAATGTTCTCCTTTTTGTCTTTTCACTTTTTCTTCTCTCTGCGTGCCAACCTGGACTGCTAGTTCCTTCTCGGGCTCTCCGCCTTCTCCTTTGCTTGGTTTTTTCCATTCCTCGGCTGTCCTTGTTCTTTTGCTACTCAGATGTGTCTGCTCCTCCCTGCCATCCCTCCGCAACTGCTAGTCTTCTATGAATTCCTCTCTTTTTATCGTCTGTTACTCCTGCAAATCTCCAATGGCCATTTTCGCCACTTGTGTCAACCTTCTGACTCATCGCAAAAACTTCTTGATTCCTCCAAAAATGAAGGCCCCAACAAGACAACCCTAGGACACCTCTAAGTCACCTTCCTTACCTTGATTCTCATACTAAAGTCCTGTTCTTTCGTCGTCCCACAAGTCGTTGACTTGTTTTGACCTTTAAGCCTAAGCCTAGGGTAGAACAATCTCTTTATCTCCTAGCTATTATACATGTGAGCTTCAAACACGACCATTTATCCAAGAAGTGACATAGACAAAGGGAAGCTCCATTTCACCACTTCTTGTAACTAGAGAGTCAGAACACTAGTTGTAATTACACTTGTGCCATTCTTGCTGATCCTTTTGCTCCACTTGGAGTTGACTCTAGTCTCATTCCCTATAGCCATTTCATCTTCAACACCTTTAATACATCTAACTACTCAACATTGGAAGGAGACATTGACTATTCGTTCATTTGAGTGTGGAAATCTAGTGTATATATAACGCAAAATTTTACAAAAGCTTGGCTCAAAGAGTCCCTATGTCTCCCTTTTTTGTGTGTGTATCTCTCTCTCTCTCTCTCTATATATATATATATATATATATATATATATATAGATATCTTTATTTATTTATTTAAAGACAATGATAAAATAAATACAACATCATATTTTAAGAAATACTTATTCAAATTGCTAAAAAGTGGTGATACTACCAGGTTGAAAGGATCTGAATGGGTGTTATACCATCAATTGTCACAACATTTTCAACATATTTAAAATTGACAACTGTTATAGCATCTATTGTTACAACATCCATTGTAATGGTCATCATTTCAGTAGTTTCAATAGTATCAGTTATTATAGTATTAACTTTTATAATGGTTTCAACATTTTCAACAACAATGGGTGTTACAACACCAACTGTTACAACATTTTCAGTAGATTCAACATTGACAACTATTATAGCATTTGTTTTTACAAAATTTTCTATTACAACATCCTATGACAACCCCACCCATGGTTCTATCATAAAATTCATTGTAAATATTTTTTACAAATATGTGAAATTAAGAAAAAGGGACCAAGTCAAAGGGACAAAAATTTTAGAGCTAGGGAGGAGGATTGCTTGCTTGGGAGATTGAGGTTTTCTTTTGGAGAAAATATGAAATGCTTGGGACAACCATTAAAAGCTAGTTGGTGCATGAATTAACTATTTGGTTCTTAAAATTGAATGGACTACAAGGAAGATACACATGCCCATGCACATGGGAACCTTCACAAGGAAAAGGGACAAAAACCAAGAGGGGAGCTATGTAATGCAAGAAATCAATGACGAAGCAGTAAATGCAAGCCAGGAAAAGAAGGCAAGGAATGGAATTCAAATTCATGTTGAAGGAGATAAGAGACACAATTCAAACAACGGAAAAATAGATAAATCTGGTTTGATCAACATGAAACATAGAATAAGAGAGAAAAGAAGGAGATTGGCTCTCAGTTTCCCTAAAGGTTGTGGGTTGAGTTGCGAGTCTCTGGGGCCCTGTACCAGTTTGGGTTCCCTAGAGGATGTGGGTTTAGATAGGATCCTTAGAGCCTTGTAATAGCTTGGATCCCTCGAGGTTGTGGGTTGAGACAAAGTCTTTGGATCCTTGTAACATCTTGGGTCCCTAGAGGCTGTGGGTTGAGATAGAGTCTCTGGAGCCCAGTAATAGCTTGGGTCCCTAGAGGATGTGGGTTGGGATGTGATATCTAGAGCCTAGTAATAGACTGGGTTCCATGGAGGTCGTGGGTTGAGATAGCAGGTTCTGCATCCCTGGACAACTTGGGAAGAGGCTAATCTTGCAGCAACATCAAAAGAAGGCATGATTAAAGACATTGGTTACTGCATCACTGTTTTGGAGTCCTTGGAAGAGAGTGAATCACTGTGTATGTAGTTAGGGTGAGGAGAGAACATATGGAATCGTGATGAGAAGATGGAAGTGTCAACTAGTGGGATTGAGGAAGAGGCCCTCTGGATTCCATGTTTTCCTTGGCAGCTGGTGTTCTAATCCCTTAAGTAAGCACCCCCTCAGAATCTGGAATCTGGTTTGGGGGTGACAAATGCAAGTAAGTGTGGCTACAACTATCTATGGTTTGGTGGAGAATCCTTGTCTCGGTCTCAATTTCCATGAAAATTTAAAGATAAGTATATGTTTGTGTGGCTTAAATATTAATGAACGTATAATGCATTTATGTTTGAAATGGTTCAGATTTGTTTTGGACTCTAAAAATGTTGTTAATGTGATGAGCATGTGGATGCCTCTTTATGCAAAGATGGATTTATAGTTATGATAAATAAATGCACACATAAACACATATGTCACACCTCTGAAAAGATCAATGTTGACAAACAAGCTGAACTAGTGTATGCATCTACAATGGAATGAAGTTTGTGTTAAATTCTCATTATCGCAGTTCATAACACATACTCTGTAGCATAATGTGTAATGTTTTATACAATAAACTAACTTGAGTCATGTTCTTGAATCAAGATCATCTCTTGGGGTAAATGCTCATTCATATTGTTTAACAATACATATGTAAGTAATACAAATATGTCATGAAACACTATAGGTAGAGGAAGGATCCATAAGGATTTGGAATAAAAACATGGAACATTAGGCAAAAACACCCTTTTTATTAACATAAAATAAGTACATAAGAGACCATCTGCTTTGTAGGGCCTGTTCATATACATGGATGTTCCTTCACTGGGCTATAAGCCCTTGAACCTGTACAAAAGGAGTTGAGTCAATGTTGGAAGGGTTATCCTCCCTTTAAGTGTAGGAATGGCCAAAACCCATGTAGGTAGGCTTCTCCAGCCTTGAATTATAAGCAGCCTGGATATATTCTGCTTGCATGAAGGTGTAGCTAGCTCGACCCTGAAAGAATCTGCATATCTCCATGTGGCTACTTACAGGCTTGCTTTGAAGCCTGAAACCTTTTTCATGTGGTAGGTGAGGTGGATACCTTTCAGGAGTTCACATGAAACCGGTGGTAGGTAAGAGTTTTAGGAACACTTATGCAAGTATGTGCGGGATTCCGTATCAGAGAACAGGGAATGCAGAAGTGCTAGGAACCCCTTGGAGTTGGATTGGCTCAAGATCAAGAGGGGTAGCACAATAGGGCACCTTAATAAGCCATCAACGTCGACACCAAATATTCATGTTGATCTAGAGTTCCGCAGGAGCTCTTAGACAGAGCCATGGTCGAAATAACCAGCTCAGGGAAATTATGGGAGGGTCGTGACATGCTCTTACGACGATCATAAATATCCCCGTATGATGAATTTCTTAAGGAAGCGTAAAGATCTCTTAGTCGATCCATGGCAGAGAATTGAAGGAAATATTGGTGCAACACAGGGGGAAAATCCTTAAAATCATAATGAAAATTCATTAAAACCTTACCCTTGCACTGATCTAGACCCTAGCCTTGGAGACTCTTCATTGGCACAACCAAAATTTTCCTTTAACGCAATTGGATGAGCAAGTGGCGACGTGGACCGAAGGTACAAACCTAGAAGATTGCCTCAGAGGATTGTGTAGTGCATCTATGGGATCGATTGAGATGATTTTAGCACGGATGAGTTGGATGACACAACAACCCGGAAGTTCTGCGATTGGTCAGAGGTGGACCCTCATGACAGGTTGGTGATAGGCTGATGCAGTGAGTAGAGGCCATTTCATTTGACAGGGCCATATATATATATATATATAGATATATATATATAGTTTTTTTTTAGGGTGGTTCATGGACATTGAGTGACCGCTATATCCACGGGAAAATCCAGGTAGATCATCCCAAAGGGATCTACCCTCCGGCCAAACTAACAAGGCCTAACCCTAAGGGCGTCGAGGATATTTGACCTCGTGGCCTCTTGATAGGCGAGGTACTTAGCAAAAGGAACTTGGCCAACTAAGCTATCCCTTGGGGTTCACACACACACACACACACATATTCAATTCAAGTAGAGAGGAAAAAAGAAATAAATAAGTTTTACCCCATTCCTCTAATAGTATGAGGGGTTGTGTGATGTTACACATATGTTGTTACAACATCTTCTTCTCAATCCACTGTTATCTACGTTTGTGCTTCTCAATTTGTTTTCTTGATCCCCCAAGTGTTGGTGTAGTGTTGGGTGGCAGAAACACCTCTTTGGTTGCCTTTTTTTAAGCTTTGATAAGCAAGATGAAATGGCTTTCTGCCCCCTCAATTGTTACAATATATGCAATTACATCATCCATGTTACATCTGTTGTAATGGTCACTATTTCAGTAGTTTCAATAGTAGCAATTTTTATAGCATCAACTTTTATTGCAGTTTCAACATTTTCAACAATAATGGGTGTTACGACATCAACTATTACAACATTTTCAACATATTTAACATTGACATACTTTTATGACATCTGTTGGTACAACATCCACTATTGCAACATTTGTTTCTCAATCCATTGTTACTTATATTTGTGCTTCTCAATTTGTTTTCTTGATCCCCAAAGTGTTGGTGTAGTGTTGAGTCGTAGAAACACCTCTTTGGATGCCCACTTTCAAGTTTTGACAAACAAGATGAAATGGCTTGTTGTTACAACATCCACTGTTACCTATGTTTTTGTTTCTCAATTTGTTTTCTTAATCCCCTAAGTGATGGTGTAGTGTTGGGTGGAAAAAAGACCTCTTTGGCTGCCCACTTTCAAGCTTTTGAAAAGCAAGATGAAATGGCTTTCTACCCCTCTATTGTTACAACATATGATGTTATAACATATTCTTCTCAATCTGCCGTTACTTATGTTTATGCTTCTTAATTTTTTTTCTTGATCCCCCAAGTGTTGGTGTAGTGTTTGGTGGCAAAAACACCCCTTTGGATGCCCACTTTCAAGCTCTGACAAACAATATGAAATGGCTTGCTGTTACAACATCCATTGTTACAATATCTTAGTTGTAACTTATTTGAAATTTTATTATTGTATGTGCACTTTGATATGATGTAATATGGTTATTATTTCATTACATATTTTGTAATATTAGATATATAACAAAGGAATTAATTATTGCATGAAATAAACAGTAAGTTTTCATTCTAAATGTTTTTTTTTTGTTTGCAGAACAAGGATATTCCAAAATATCTGAATGATCCTCAACACATAGATCTAGATCATGTTGGGCCTGATTCTAAGATGGCAGATGATGCTCATGATGACATAGATGCAAATGAAAACGAGGTCGATGCCAATACAAAAGATGATGATGATGATGATCATGAGGCAATTGTTGGTAGCAACTAGTGACATTCATGATCATATAGACTACATCATGGATCATTTTTGATATATTATTATGATGCCGATTTTAATGGTTACTATCATATGTCTCATTTTCATGGCTTCTTGTACCATATTATTGAGGTGCATATTTTTTACATGTATCATTTTGACTTATATCGATTTTTGGACATGAATAATTTTCACATGTTTTTTTCTTAAATGTATTAGTATATTTCTTTTAATCAAACTGGAATTTGGAAAATTCCATTACATTCAAAATAATCAAAATTTGTAGAGTCCTCCAAAATTTCTCTGACCAGTATGTTTGGGTATGCAATAATGTTTTTCCTAGATTTACTACATCATTCTTCTTGTAATTTCTCCAAAATACCCCATTAATACTTACGTACCTACATAACATAATCTACCTATTACTATGAAGTTAACTACCCAGTTCCCTACAAATTATTTAGGCCATGTTACTCCATAACAACCTTATCCGCTTCCTCCTACTGATCAGGAAGCACCAGAGGGAGAGCCCCTCCCTCACGAATCACCATATCCTATTCAGCCTCTGAGGCCAAATGTTTATTTTAACATAGAAACAACTACAATCTCCAGCTTGACCTCATAGTTCTCCACCTCGTAATAAAGATTTTCTATATTGGATATGATTACCTCCATTACTGCTTGCATAGTTTTAACATTTGTTTTCAGACCTTCCAACTGACCCATTACTAGGGTGAAATGAGATCGAGCCTCAGATATTATTTGTCCACCTATATTGGAGATCATCTCCTTGATTTCCTGCTTGAATGCCCAGTCAATCTCATATGGGGAGCCACCAACACCATTTCCTAACAAGGAGGTCATCTCTTCGGCTCAAAAAGACTGTATGGAGAGCCACTGTGTGTGAATTCTGCACAACCATCCTCTTATAGCCATACTTAGCTCCAAAATGATGGTGGGGGGAGTCCCTTTGAGTTTAATGTTGTTCACATCCATTGCACACACTGCAAACAATTGCAAATTCATTACTTCTTGGTCTGGACCATAAACACACACGGTTGAATTGAGATGTTCTTCCTCGGCCACAAAAATATCAAATTCCTAACTGCTAACTGGCCTTAATTCTTTGCAGATGACATTCGATCTGTCCACATGCTTAAAAATAATCCTCACATTTAACCCTCTATTGGATGAATGGCCTGTCATTCTGCTGGAGCAATCATCGATGAGATTTTGTACCTTGAAATGACTACCAAATTTATCCAACCTATCATTTAGATTATCCTCAATTACCCTTAAGCATCTTGAGATCCTAGAGTTATGAAAAACCATGGTCTGTGACATATAGTTGTTCTGTCACCCTCCTACATCAACTCGCCTTGAACCAAATTGTCGCCTTTGTTGGCTTGATCATCCACCAAAGTGTTTTTCTCTCTCTTGATATGATAGAACTCCAAAATTTCAAATTTATCCATGATCAATTGGATTCTTTGTAGAGTTGGTATTGTATTTGGGTCCTTGCAATGATTCAATTTGATACATTTTTGAATTTTAATGAGAGCGTCTCCAAATACACTTAATTGGAGGGTTTCTTCAGCTGTTACTAGCTTAAGCCCTTGCCATAGCCCTAATTCTTCTGCCCGATTATTCGAGGCGAATCCAAGACCCCACAAATTTTTTTTCAAATTTTCCACGAGGGAAAAAGATAACCCTCTTTCTTTTGCCTCCCTCCATTAATCATTTTCCCATGTTATTGATATACTAGTATATGTGAATTTCACTTGTTTTATTTATAATATGATGATGATCTTGTCAGTATTGAATCATCAATTTTATATGTTGAAAGTGGTTGATTATTTGGATGTATATTTATTATTTATCATGGTTTTGATTTATTGCTGATGATGGATGCTGTCAAATTCATTTAAATTGT
The DNA here is from genome assembly GCA_000404065.3 of Pinus taeda. Lineage (NCBI taxonomy): Eukaryota > Viridiplantae > Streptophyta > Pinopsida > Pinales > Pinaceae > Pinus > Pinus taeda. The sequence goes on along the minus strand of APFE030683231.1, from coordinate 73,480 downwards.
AGATATTTGACTCACTTGTTTCAATTATAGATGATGATCATGTTACAATAATTATGTTGTTATTTTATATATACTGGATGTTGTAGATTTTATTTTGATGGATATTTAATAATTATAATGATGTTATTAATTTGTACGGATATCTGTTTCCCTAAAAAATCTTTGTAAATGTTATCTTATAAAATGTTTCAAATGCATCCACATGATGTATAATCATATAACTTATTTAAGAGAAATGATATATTTAACTAATTAAATTGAAATAAAACATATTAATTTAACTATATGCAAAACAATAATAATTTTTTGGAAGCAAAAAAAGAAGCAACAATGGAAGCAAAATTGGAGGCCACACTAGAAGCAAAACTGGAAGCTAAACCAGAAACCAAATTGGACATATTTCCTAACACTATTTTTGATGTTTGGTAGCAAAAAAGGAAGCAACAACACAAGCCAAATTGAAGGCCACACTAGAAGAAAAAATGGAAACAAAATTGGAAGCCACGTTAGAAGCAAAACTTAAAGAAAAATTGGAAGCCACACTAGAAGCAAAATTGGATGCCACAGTAGAAGCGAAAGTAGAAGCCACACTAGAAGCAAAATTGGAAGCCAAATTAGAAAAAAAATTGGAATCCACAGTAGAAGGAAAACTGGAACCAAAATTATGAGCAAAATTGGACGTTAAACTAGAAGCCAAACCAAGATCCAACTTGAAAGCAAATCTTGGCACAGTTTCTGGTGCTAAAATGGTGCTATTATCGACTTTGTTCCTAGCACCCTTTAAGACGCTATTCTACGTGCTATTTATGATGTTATTCCTAGTACTAATTACGAAATTATTTCTGAAGCAACTTTTGGTGCAACTTCAAGCAAGATTTTGGGTGCTATTTATGGAACTATTTTTCTAGTGCTATTACAAGTGCTATTTACGTTGTTATTTCTGGAACAATTTCTGGTGCCAAATCTAGCGATATGATAAACATAGTTGGTCACACCCATTTTTGCGCTGGGAAAGGTGTCCAATTCGTTAACTAAAAAATACTAAATTCCCACACAATTTTCTTGTTTTGTTGTAGTGATTGAAATCAATGCTTGTTGGCCTTTCTTTATGAAGTTAATAAGTGGGTAAGATCAACCTTTCCAATGAGTTTATTTTTTCTAACAAGGTAAAGTGCCATCTTGATTTACTCATTTTTCTAAAATTATGACAATATAGGTCAAAATAGGTTGGACCAAAACCTCTTCCATTGAGTTCCAATATTAAAGTCCCCATCAATCAAGTGGAACTCTAACTTATGAAAAATTTCCTATCCATTTTTGAAAAATTTCAATGGAAAAGTGATTTATTTCGTACACTAATGAACTTGCTACTTTATTTATAAAATCACAACATTGAACCAAAAATATTCTCTTAACAAGATAATTTGTCATATATATCATATTTATTAATGGTTAATATGGAATCTAACATAACACGCTACTCCATATTTACCCACTTTTACATGCTTACCAGAGAAAATGTGAGTTGAGAGTTACTGTGCGTGGTCCAAATTCCAAGATGCAAGTACGGAAATGGGGTCCAATTGTCTAGAATTGACTGCAAACACCTAGATACACACAATCACAATTTTATCAACCTAACTTTCCTCGGTGATATTTTTCCTTGAGCTTAGACCACTCCTTTACCTAGATTACTTCTCAGACACACAAATACATGCTTGTTAGTGTGGCCAAAGGCCTCTAGCCGCACGAATAACCCATCCTTAGTGTGGCTGTGGCCGAGATCTCCTAGTTCTGACAGTGCACCCATAGAATTTGTTCTAGAAATTTAGGACCAACATCTAAGTCAACTGCCCATACTTTTCCATAACTATGTCAACAATATGCGAAAGTCTTCATGCTTTGTTCTTAGGCTTTGCTGTGGCTCGTGCTTTCTCAACACATTATTCATTTATAAAAATGATTTGTGACTATGTAATCCATAGTTTGTTCACTGTTCTCATTAGTTTCATCAGATGTTCATCAAGAAGGTTTTCTTCCCTCTCATAATAGATGCAATAAAAAATGGATTAGCTCATGCATCCATTTAAATTATCTAAGAGCTTGTCAAACCATGAAACATATCAATAACAAGATCACTTCATATAACCTGAAATACACCATGAATGTAGCATACAATTAAACAATAATGTAGCTGTGACAAACCAATCACATAATAAACACATTTATATTCATTAAAGAAAAACACATATTAGCATATGCATAATACCAACGAAGTAAGGACTTCCACATTCCACCCGACCATAGATTGGGCTGAAATAATCCTTTCTTCCAGCCCAATCATCCTCGTGCCATATTCCAAGATTGAATTTGGGATTACAAGGGATAAAACAAAGCATAACCAGACATGGAATCTAGAGGAAAACTACCTCCACCCTCAAATCATAGTGATTTCACCTGACACCAAGTTCAAAAATCACCAAAATAAATACAATCTTGGATGCCTCAGAATTTCTTCACCATACCTAGATGATGTTTCCTGTGTCCACCCACCTATTAAGGGCTCACCCAAAGAATACTATCTCTACCCTCAACCCTTGGGATTTTCCTGAGATCACCTCAACTTGTACCCAAAATCTATTGGCATCTAAAGAAAAACCAAACAGGGAACCCACTACATCATGGCTATCTAGGAAATGACATAAGGAAAGGTTGTACATGACTGCCAATCGAGGAACATCTCCATTCCAATGAAAGAAAAAATGACAACAAACAAATGCATGAACCATGCATTCAAATCCCAACTAGATAATCAAACATGCACACTGTTACCTGCAAAAATTCTCCTACTCGCTACTCTTTTCTCTGCTCTTTTCCGCCTTTGCTAGTTGCTGTTCAAAACTTCTTCTTGGCTACCACTAGAATTCCTCTTGTATTGTTTTCTTTTATTACTTGTCTCTTTCTTATGCCCAAGTGTTGTAACTTCTCTCTCTTTTTCCTCTTTTTGTCCCAAAGAGAATGCTAGAATGTTCTCTCTCCAATTTTCTTTACTTTTCTTCATTTTTCCTTGCATGCAAATTCTTTTACTATTTTTATCCTTTTCTTGTATATTCCTCTTCCCCACTTGCTAAAGTAGAATTTCTTTCATTTTCATTTTTTTTTCATATTTCCTCATGTCCTTATTGTCCTGTAATAACTAATTTTTCATTTATTTCCTTTTGCCTCTTGCCAATGCCAATTTATATAGCCAATAAATAATTAACCACAAGTGGATCCCATTGTAACCTTTTTCCCTTAATTCAGCTTGGAATACATGTCCTATCACCTTGGTTTGATTTTTTCTTTTATAATGTCCATACATTATTTATTTACATGGAAATTTAACTCGGGGTTGTCACAAACCCCTCCCCCTTGGAGGAACATTGTCCTCGGTGTTCTAGGACTCTTATGACAAGGGAAAACTACTGAAAACATTGCAAACATACTGCTTATTGGAGATTTATAAGCACAATACGATTCAATATTTACAATGACACACACACACACACACATATTCCTCAGTCCCAAAGTGCTTCCATTGTACTTTAAATTGCTCTATTGTTCGGTTCCGAAGCATGATATTCCTCTGCTATATGATGCATTGAGTCTCCCTCTGGTTCCACCTGCAATACAGACCAATTAATCACATGATCAACATACTGTACATATCTTATAAGCAGAGAAACATGAAAAACATCATGTATTTTCACTAATGGAGGCCAAGCAAGCCTATATGCTACTAGTCCAATCCTTTCAAGGATTTCAAAAGGTCCAGAATAATGAGGTGCCAACTTGTCACATGATCTAATCTTCAAGGAGATCTTCTTGGGCTTGATACGCAAGTACACATGCTGTCCAACTTGAAATTCCTTGAATACTCTATGTTGATCCACATAGCTCTTCTTCCTATCCTAAGCTACCTTCAAATTATTTTTGATAACTTGCATCTCTTGCTCCATTTCTTTCATCCTATCAGGTCCAATCAACACCTTTCTCACTGGATCACTCAAATTTATAGGAGTATTACAAATCCTCCCATAGAGAGCCTCAAATGGACTCATATTCAAGGATTATTTATACCCATTATTATAAGAGAACTACACCAATTTAAGATACTCCTCCCACTTCCTTTGCTGATGCATGAAATACATCCTCAACATATCCTCAAGGATCTTGTTGATGCTCTATGTCTACCCATCTTTCTATGGATTATAAGTTGTACTGAAGGCTAGCTTTGTCCCCAAGCCTACAAACAATTCCTTCCAAAACTTGGAAGTGAAATTGGCATCTCTATATGATATAATCCTCTTGGGAACTCCATGCAACCTCACTATCTCCTTAATCGATACTTGAGCCACTTCACTAGTTGAATTAGTAGATTTTACAACAATGATGTGAGTTACCATGCTCAACATATCAACCACAACCATGATGGAATCATGTTGCCTAGAGGTTCTAGGCAAGCCTGCGATGAAATCCATATAAATTACCTCCCATTTCCATTTTGGAATGGGAATAGGCTGCAATAATCATGTTATATGCTTGCATTCAACCTTCACTTGCTGACATTCTATGTATTTAGCCACAAAATCAACCACTTCTTTCTTCAATTTTGGCTAACAATAGTAATTTTTAAAGATTGTGAGGGTCTTTTGGTACTTTGGATGGCTTGAGTAAGGATTGACAATGAATTCTCTCATTATGAGCCTTTTTAATTCATCATTATTTGGTACAAATATTATGTTTTTGAACCTAATTAAGCCGTCATCAATGAGGTGATATTCCTCATCCCCACCATCTTGAAGCAAATTTTCTCTCATTTGCTGATAGTTTTCATCAGGTTGTCCTACACTGTTGACCCTTTTTAGCAAGCCCGTTTTGTAAGAGCTTAAGACTGCCAAGTGATTCCCTTGAATCCTCCTACTAAGTGCATCTGAACTTGGTTTTACTTGCCTTTGATGTACTTAATCTCAAAGTCAAACTCACTAAGTATGGCCAACCATCTATCCCTCTTACGTTCAACTTGGGTTTCTCAAAATAATACTTGAGCTCAATATGGTCAGTCATACATGTAAATTTTATGCCAAGGAGGTAATGCCTCCACATTTTCAATGCATGAATGATGGCAACGAACTCTAGATCATGAGTCACATAATTTATATCATGCTTATTTAATTTCCTTGACTCATAACATTCTACTTGCCATTACTGCATCAAGACTCCATCGAGTCATTCCTTGCAGGCATCTGTGCACACCATGAAATCCTTTTCGGGACCTGCAATCCTCAACACTGGTGAATTTGTGAACAATTGCTTCATTTGCTCAAAAATCACTACACATTGCACTATCCACTCAAATTTATTTCCTTTTCTCTACAAGGATGTGATAGGATGGCATTTCTTAGAGAAATCTATGATAAACCTCCAAAATAACCTGCCAATCCCATGAATGATCTGACCGTATTCACATTCTTTGGCATTGATCACTCCATTATAGCCTTAATCTTCTCCGGATCAATTGATATCCGTTCCTTGGAGACAATATTCCCCAAATAGTGTATCTGTGACTGGAAAAAATCACATATGTTGAGCTTTGCATAGAGCTTGTGCTCCCTCAACAACAATAACACTGCGACTAGATGTTTTTCATGCCCTTCCTCTGTTTTTGAGTATATTAATATGTTATCAACAAGCACAATGAAAAACTTGTTGAAACAAGGTCACAACACACCATTCATTGAGCACATGAATGTGGCAGGGGCATTAGTAAGCCCAAAGAGTACCACTACAAATTCATAGTGTCCATATCTTGTCCTGAAAGCAGTCATGTGAATGCCCTCCTCCTTGATCCTTACTTGATGATATCTTGACCTCAAGTAAATCTTGGAGAGCACTGCTAATTCCCTCAACTGATCAAAGAGATCATAAATCCTTGGCAATGGGTATTTATTCTTGATGGTCACCTTGTTTAATTTCCTGTAGTCAATGCATAATATAAGGTTTCCATCTTTCTTCTTTACAAACAATACATGTGCTCCCCATGGAGATACACTCGACCTTATGTAGCCCTTGTCCAACATCTCCTCTAGCTGTAATTTTAGCTCCACCAACACTGGGGTACTCATCATGTAAGGTGCATTGGATGCTTGTGTTGCTCCAAGTCGCAACTCAGTAGAGAAATATACTTCTCTGTGAGAAGTTAATCCAGGGACCTCCATTGGAAAAAAATCTGCATACTACTGCAAAACTGGGTACCTTTTTAGCGATTCGCTTTCCTTATTCTCAACATCAGTGCCAACCTTTACATCATTTAACACTTGCACTGCAAACAACATGCACCCTTTTCTGTTGTTGTGCTTGGCTTGCATGGTTGTGATTAACCTTACTGAATTTGGATTTTTCTTTCCATGAAAGACTCTCTTTTCTCTAGCCTCATCCAAGCATTTAATGGAATTCTCATAGAAATATACCTTGGGCTTGAGAATAAACAACCAATACATTCCAAATAGCATGCTATATGCACCCAAAGGAAGAAAATTTAGGTTTGTTGCTATAGGCATCCCATTAAGCTCAAATGCACAAGACTTCCCCCAATGGTGAACTATTCTGTTGGTCCTTGTATCCAACTTCAGTAACCAATATTCTACATTCACTTCCTTGTCCAAATGACACTAATCCACCAGTTCAGGACTAATATAGCTATAATTTGATCCTAGATCAATCAAAATAAAAACAACTTGATCACAAAGCTTACCTTCCATCTCGATGATGGGTGCATGTTGGTTTCCCTATCAGTTATCAACTGCTGCATAGATTGAGGGAATCTCTAAGCTACATCCCCAATTGTCCACGCCTTTTGATGACTATAGATATGAGTCCTGGAACCCTGATACAATGGAAAATCCTTCTTGTGATGGTCTCCACCACAAGTCTAACACCTCAATGGTTCTCTGCCACTGCCTTTATTCTGCTGCTCTACAAGCTAAGACCCACTTCCTTTCTCAGCTGCATTGAAATTCTTATGAGGTTCCATATTTTCCTTCTCACATGCATCCTAAGATCTTCCTCCCTTCTTGATTTATTTTCCTTTAGTATTTTCACTACCCTTCCAATCACGCTTGAACTCAAGCTTGCACTTTGACTATTCATAGAAATGCTTCAAGTTTCTGTTGGCTTCCTCCAATGGCTCAGGCTCAACAAACTCAATCCAGTCTTTGAATGATAATGGAAATTCGCTGATGAACCTTTGGATATTTGCTTTCTCATGCTTGAGACATGGCACATATCTTAGTAGCTCTAGAAATCTAGTTGTATATTCTTCATCTAACATGGAACCCATCCCGAGTTCATAGAATTTCTTGGCCTTTCCATCATAATACCTCTAAGATAGGTACTTATTTATGAAGAGTCTTTCGTATTCTTCCCAAGTCAACTTATCTTCCCTATTTCCCTTGACATGCTTGACTTCTTCCCACTAGATATATGCTTTTCCTTTCAGACTGAAAGTAACTATCTTGGCTTTGATATTCTTTGAGTAATCATGAAGTCTGAATTTTTTTCTCATTCCAGGTAGCCATGCTTCTCTATCTTTTGATTTGGTCATCTCACCATCAAAATTAGGAGGTTTGGATTTCTTGAATTCCTCTGGAAAATACTCCTCACTAATCTTATGACGATGCTGGCAGTGATGGTGATGATGTCTTCTAGAAATAAATCTAGAATAAAATCCATGCATACTAGCCCTCTTCTTAGGTGTACTCAAGGATCAGCTAATATTTATTGTATCATCATTATCCATCCTATATGTTTTGGGAGACTAGATTCCATCTGCCCCATTAGTATTTCCTTCTTGTCTATCTCCATGACTGCTCCTAAGCTGTCCATGTCTTTGTAAATTTGAAAGGCTTTGAAGAATAACTGCATTAACCTGAACTTGATTTTCTTGAGCTTTTTCAAACCTCCCCTGGGCTTTAATTAACCACTCATTATAATATTTACAAAATTTTGATCTTTTCCTTCAGACTTCTTAATGTGCTTGTTATATTAGGAGAGTTTCCCTCTCCATGCTTCTCAACTAATTTCTCTCGTTCCACTGATTTCTCTTCTGACATGTGAGAGGAGTCATATGAATTGTACTCAACCACTCTCCTTTTCATCTCTTGGCCAAAAGAAACATACCACTGTTAGATAACCAAATAAAAGGTGTAATCAAAAGCACTACCTCAATTCATTTCTTGTAAGGCTATTGCATCTGCACATGTCAATCTAGATTAGCACGATACATAATAATATCAAGAACATATCAGTTCATGCATGAGTCAAGATAATGACACCAAAAATATTGCAGCATCATGTACATGGATATAACAGTAATAACAATAAAATAAATCACATGCATGCATGATAAACATATAGATCTGCATAACAATCTTCATTTACCTCGAGGTCTAATGCTGTGAACCTGCAATGATACCATTTTGTAACACCCCACCCTACCTTTACCCAGTTTTACATGCTTATCAGGGAAAACGTGAGTTGAGAATTACTATGCATGACTTAACTTCCAAGTTGTAGTTATGGAAATGGGGTCCACTTGTCCAGAATTGGCTACAAATACCCAAAGACACATGATCAAACCGCTATCAACCTAACTTTCCACGGTGATCATTTTCCCTGAGCTTAGACCACTCCTTGATCTAGATTACTTCTTAGTCGCACAGTTACAACCCTTTCAGTGCAGCCATAGGCCTCCAATTACATAGATAACCCATCCTCAGTACAGTTGTGGCCAATATCTCCTAGCTCCAACAATGTGACCACGAACCTTGTTCCAGAAATTTAGGACCAAAATTCAAGTCAACTGCCCATACTTTTCCAAAACTATGTCGATAATATGTATAGGTTTTCATGCATTTTTCTCAGGATTTGTTGTGGCTCATGCTTTCTCAACACAGATTATTTGTTTATACAAACACTTTGTGACTATGGTACCTATAGGTCATGAATGCATAGTTTGTTCACTGTTCTCATTAGTTTCATCATACGTTCATCAATAATTCTTTCTACCCTCTCATAATAGTTGTAATAAAACACAAATTAGATCATGCATCCATTTAAATTATCCATGAGCTTGTCAAACCATGACACAAATCAATAACAAGAGCACTTCATATAACAAGAAATACACCATTCATGTAATATACACTTAAATAGTAATGGAGCCTTGAAAAATTAGTCACATAATAAACACATTGATATTCACTAAAGAATAACACATATTAACATATGCATAATTCCAACCAAGCCAGGGACTTCCACGTTCTACCCGACCATAGATTGGGTTGAACCAATCCTTTCTTCCAGCCCAATCACCCCTGTGCCATATTCTAATCCTGAATTTGGGCTTACATGGGATAAACCAAAACATAACTAAATAAGGAATCTAGAGGAAAACTACCTTCACCTCCAAGCCACAGTGATTTCACTTAAAACCAAGTCCCACAATCACCAAAACCAATACAATCTTAGATGCCTCAGAATTTCTTCACCATACCTAGAGGCTTTTTCCTGTCTCCACCCACCTGTCAAGGGCTCACCCAGAGAAAACCATCTCCACCCTCAACCCTTGGGTTTTTCTTGAGACCACATCAACTAGGATCCAAAATCTATTAGCATCCAAAGCTCAACCAAATAGGGAACCCACTACATAATGGCTATATAGGAAATGACACAAGGCAAGGTTGTACATGATTGTTAATCTAGGAAAATATCCATGCCAATGAAAAAAAAAACAACAAACCAATGCATGAACCATGCATTCAAATCCAAACAAGATACTCAAAACATGCACACTTTTACTTGTAAAATTCCTCTTACTAACTGCTTTTTTCTTTGTTATTTTATGCCCTTGATAACTATTGTTCAAACCTTCTTCTTAGACTCCACTTGAATTTCTATTGCACTTCTTTCTTTCCTTGCTTGTCTCTTGCTTGTGCCCAAGTGTTGTAGCTTCTCTCTCTTTTTTCTCTCTTTTTCCCAAAGATAATTCTAGAATTTTCTCTCTCCAATTATCTATTCTTTTCTTTTTCTTCATTTTTCCTTGCATGCATATTCTTTTACTATTTTTATCCTATTCTTATCTCTTCCTTTTCCTCATTTGATAAAGTGGAGTTTCTTTCATTTTCCTTTATTTCTTTTGCATTTTCCCTCATGTCCTTGCTGGCCCGTAATAATTAATTTGCCATTTATTTCCTTTTGCCTTTTTCCAATGCCAATTTCCATAGCCAATAAATAATTTACCACAAGTGGATCCCAATGTAATGTTTTTCCCTTCATTCAACTTGGAATACATGTCCCATGACCTTGGTTTTATTTTTGCTTTTATAATATCCACACATAATTTATTTACATGGAAATCTAACCCGGAGTTGTCACATCTAATGCATGAAAGAAAATTTAGCGATTCGTAAACACAAACTTATAGTCCACACAGTTCACTGACACGAGTACTCAATATGGAATACATTTTAATTTTCATCTACGATATTTGTTTGTTATCTTCCAACAACTATGTTCATATTTTGGAAACAAGCGACTATTAACCCACAGGTCTCATCAACATAAATATTTTGGGGAAGTAAAATTAAATATAATTGTCTTTGTTCATATGAATAGTAACAAGGAAATGACTACTTCCCCAATTTCAAAGCACTAATCCATAAACAAATCTTTACAATTATTAGTTCAAGCATGTGTTTGTACTTTATCTTACACAAAATAAATTCCTCCAACAAAATAATAATGGAAAAATGAAGTTGGGTAATCATCACATATTACAGATGACCATAGGACAAAGGATCACCCAATAGTATGTGACTTGTATATAGCTTTATACACCAAAGAAATTTATGCATCATAGAACATATCATCATAAGATATGATTGATTGGACAATAAATTAAACCAACAACAAAGCAATCGTCATATTAATTGTATAACATGCTGTACACAATGAGTTTCATGCCTATGACTTAGCAAGCTAACAAATGACTCAACACAATGACAATGGTTGTTTAAAGGTAACTATCATCAAACACAAAGTTGAGGGACGAAATAGATACAAAATTTTGTTTGTAATTGTAGCTATCAAGCACTAGGAATCATGCAAAAGCAAGCCACATGAAAGGATAAGTTGATTTGTGAGAGTCAATTGACATATAAATACAAGTAAACTACTATTACACATGGAACAATTTGGAAGGTAATGATGTCTATGTCTACAATTTCTCACCAATGTTACAACAACCAAGGAAAGAGAAAAACATTGATTAGCTATTCAACTTAGTACATATTATAACAATATAAATAATGGCCAACAACTTTAAATCTCCCACCATCACTTTCATCTAGCCCTTAGATGAGTGGCTTTAGATAAGCAACAATTGTGGTCTTCACAAAGGTTTGAGGAAATGGCTATGGGAAATGTTTTGGTTTGTTAAAGCAATAGAGAACACATGGAGATGTGCCAAAATGAAATAATTAACTAGAAAATGTCAAACACATAATCAATTAAATGAATCCACACAATAATTAACATTTTAACCTAGAAACCCAAATAGGAAAACTAGCACCTAAATGGCTTGTTTAGTGTTTATCTCAACTAATGTAGAGTTGCAATATAATGTGATACATCTCTAGGCCATATAACAATTTACATAATAAATATTTTCTTCTACATCCTCTTCTCCTACACCAAAAGAAACCCCTAAGTTAAATTTATTTGCTAGTGTATATAAGTAGCACTAATATGTTGAACTCTTCATGAGGTTGACCTTTAGGTTCGGCAAGGGTTCTCAAATCATGAGTAAGCTATAATATTGACATGAAAACCATAGGATGGAAACTTCTAGATTTTCTAAAGAAGTGCAATTAGTCAACTACTCTTATGATCCGAAGAAGGGCATTCAAATTTTTAATTATTCAAGGTCTAGTTTGACTAGGCACTCATGAAGAAAAGAAACATTTTTTCCTCTAAAGGTTGACAAGGAGCCCTCTTTTGAATCCTCTACAAAACCTTTTACAAATGTGAAGTTCGTTGGCATCACTACCTCAAAATTAAAATGTTAAAACCATGTCACTTCCTTGACAAGCACAAGGTTTCTTTAGGGTATGACGATAAGTGCACACTTAAATGGATTTAATCCCTAGGGATCTCAATCAAGGAATTGCAATGATGGTCAAATTAAATCCTTTACTCCCAAGGCTTCATCTTTACAAAAAATACTAGTAGAATTTTCTAGTAGTCTGGAAAAGGTCCAAAGGCTTGATTTGCAATCTATTAAGACTTCTAGTTTGAAATGGTTGAACTATGTGGAGATAAATCCTTCTAGTGAGTTGTGGAAACTTACTGCAAAGAGGATAATAGTAATAACCCTCAAAAGTAGATTAAAGTAAGCTCTAATATTAATTTACAAAAGGGAAGGAAAGTTAAAAAGTAGGGAGGTCTATGCTTAATGGTTAGAGAAGATATTTGTGTTGATCAAGTACTTCCCTTTGTTGGTAAAATGCGTATTAGGAAATCCCAAAGGAGGAAAATTTCCTTAAAAAATGAATGAATGGATGTTGAATAATAGAAACATTTTCGGAGGAAATCACATCAGAAGAATTAGGTCGATGCGTTTCGAACCAACCTATGTGGTTCATCACCAAGACAAGATGAAGAATCAGATCATAACTGTAAGTTAAATAGGGAGATGGGCCTTCTAAAAGCTAAAACAAAATGACTATAAAAACGACTATATTTGACCGGGTGAGGAAAACAGAGAAAATAATATTATTAAATTGAGAAACCATTTTTAACTAATTTAAAATATTTAAATTAGTTTGATTTAAAATTCTTTTAAGTATATGTTTAATTAAGAATATAAGTAAACTAAGAGTCAAATAAATAGTAGATATTATTTTAAGGGAATTCAAACTAATGGTCAAAGGGTAAAAATAATAAATACTAATAGGTATACTAAAAACACTAACAAAGTTGCAAAATAAACAATTTTTTAACTATTTATATTTATTATTATTTAATTTGGGAGAATGGAAACACCATGAGAAAGAAAAATATGAAATAATGTATCTAACTAAAACCAATAAAATAAAATAATAATCTACCAAACAATAATAAAATAATATACAGTATACGAGAAAAACATTAACCTAAGGGGAAGGAAACTAAGAGACCATAAAAGTAGAAAGGGGAATGAAAAGAGAGAAATATAAACAAGAGGGATAATAGAGGATCCCCTGGGGAATGAGACAAGAAAAGGAAAAGAAACTAGGAGGAAAGGGCAGGAACCCAACAACTACTAATCTTCCAGCCATCATCCCTATTAAGATTACTAGGCCTCTTCTCAATTTCTATGTCTTCCCTAAATTTATGGTGATGGAAATGAGAAATCTTCGCAATGACCTTAGCCTCCTCAATGCAAATACGATGTTTTGTCTTCTCTGCATGCTCTGCTAAGGATGAAGAGCGAGTCCTACTATGCTTAATTTCCCATGATAGGCTACCTACCTATTTATCATCTACCATTTCATGGATGGCTAGGGTTTGTATTCCGCTTTGGAGCTAATGCAACTATAGTGCTGAGAGGCAACTAGTTTTGGAGTACTAGATTCCTAAAACTAAAACCTTAACATTATTTTTTTGATTCAAAATTAATGGTTAACTCCAAGATACCCATATAGGTCAAGTTTTCGGGTCTTCTATTGGAGTTTTGGATGAAGAATTATTCCAAATTGTAGGGCAATAGGTTAGGGATGACCATATTGGTTGATTAACTATACAAAGAAGATGTCAAGTGTTTAGTGGCTAAAAATATTGGTAGAGTTGGATACTAAATAAGGTTTATTTAAAAGTCCAGAGATAGTTAGTGGGGGTTTGAAGATCTCTCATATTCTGGATTATATGAATGCACCCTTCAAATCCAATCATTGTCACCTATAAGATCATATAGTTCAAGATTGCTTGTGTCCTTTTAAAAATTATATATGGAGCAAGCAACCAATTATTATAGGTAGTGAAGTTGACTTGAAAATGGGTAATTTACTCTTAGAGGAATCCTTAGCAAAAGAGTATTTGACAAAGGAGAAAAAACACTCGAAGAAACAAATTTGGTGGAGCCCCCCACAACAAAAGAAGGGATTTATATTTTTCCACCTAGAGAGGTGGAAATTAATGAGAATACAGACTCAAGCAAGGAAACTTATTGTTATCCAACTAGTGATATTGAGGGGAATGCAAATACTTCTCTAGTGTAGTATGCATGCCCATTATCAATTATTCCTTCCACAAATTTGAAACATGTTACACTAAGTAACTTTCTGTAAATTTCTTAATCCTATTGCAACTACTTTGTCAACAATAATAGTTTTCTATGAAGCCTAGTGGCCAACCCTAAGGGAAATATTGAAATTAAGAAATAAACCATCCAAAAGAATAAAGGATAAACTTTCAATTAGGTAAGTAAAAGTTTGGTTATTTTCCAACCATATTATATTGTTAGTATTTTTAGTTGTTCATTAAGAAATGGTAACTCTCCTGTTGTCCCTAAAATATTTGAAAGGGTGGGTTTATATATAAACTATTTTGAAGCAACCAAAGGTGGTCATTGTGACCTGCATTCTATGAAGTCCATTAAAAACACTAGTAGGATGATCTCTAGTTGTTTAAGGTTAGATCATTCCTTAGAAACTAATAATTCCCATGTTGGAAAAAATTTTGATCTTTATCATGCATATGTAAAGGAGACAAAATAAATATATCAAGTTCAAAAAAAGTCTATCCCATGGCTCCTTTGATCTGAATTTATGAAAGGAACGAAATGAAATACATATTGAGGGTGCAAAAATATCATTTAGGGCCTCAAAATGATTGTTTGCTAATTTAATTGAGTTTAAATTACTGAATAAATTATCAACCAGGGCTTGTAAAATGATGAAGTGTATGTGCACTAGTTGTGCTAGGATTCTTTATTATGTGAGTAAATTTGTAAATTGAATTAGGATGTTTTCATGCACATCGTTCATCTAAGAAATTGTCACTTCTTGTAAGAAAGGAAAATATCACACTGACAAAAATACAACTAAATTAAGGTGTAGAAGTAAATAGACAAACCAAAACCAAATCCAAATTCTCTTTATGTTTGCAGAAAAGAAAACTAATCTAAAATTGCAGAAATAAAATATCACACCAGCAAATTAAATCTACTTCTCACCGACAAAAATGAAACTAATCTTAAGTACCAAAATAAAATATCACACTTATAAAGCCTTGGAAGAATTATACTTCTAATTGCAATCAAATGATTCTACTCTTCATGTGCACAATAGATCCATTTTTAAATAATTTCCTTCATCCTTCACATAACGAAATGATTAAATCTATAAAGGAAATCTTCAGAAAACTTTGTCACAAAAATCTGTTCTGACTGTCATAAGCATTCACTAATGCTACATAATTTAATATATAAAACTGAAATACTATCTGAAAATGAAATAAGACTTTACAGCTCCCAGGGGGCCCTCCTGTGAGTTGAAGGTAAGCAACAATCAACCAAAGATTAAACATGATTAACGCAATGCATAAAGGATTAATCAAGCTTAATTTTATAAATGCAAAGAGCATTTTCAAAATAATAATTGGTCTGTCTTCGTCATGCCGAGAGGTACGTTTTATAACCTCCTTCAATAAACTGTGATGGTATTTTCTATGCTTCTTCTTCGTATAAATCAACAAAACCTAGAGACTTGGTCAATTTCATAAGTTGTGCACTTCTTCTTGATGGTTTTTCAACAGTGAGGGCTTGTTTTCTCTTGCTACTTTTGTTTTTCTATGTTCTTTCCTTTGATGAGCCTTCATATGTTTCAACATATTTCTTCATTTTAATATTTTTTAAGACATTTGCAAGATGGGTTTCGTCATTAGAATCATTTTGTGTGTGCTCATCTTGTGGAATTTCCTGTGCAGGTGTTTCATTTTGAAGCTTAGGATTTGAGGGAAGTTTTTAGCGACTTCTTCTTATTTTAGAACCAGTCTCATCTTGCTCAACTTCGTTAAAGTGATTTAGAACCAGAAAATCCTCACATTTATCCCCTTTACTCTTCAAATGGGATTCATTTAAAATTTTTACTAACCAATGATGATACAGGGCACTATCAATTGACTGAATTTTTCTTTGGATATTAGCGACCATTTTTCTTAAACTGCAAAGAAAGAAATATGTAAAATTGATTTCGTTGCATCAATGAAATGCATCATCAACCGAGCATGGTAAAAATAACACATTTTCCAAACGTACCCTCATAGATTATGAATTTCTGAATAATAACAACAAAATTTGTCCATTCACATTTTAAAGTTGTTACTGGAACTCCCTTCTTAAAAATGAAGATGTCCATACCTGTGTTTTTTAGGAAGATTTTCCAATCTTTCTCTCTGATTTTGTTGTTTTTAAACCAACTTTCTCCGTTTCTCGACAATCTTGTAGCTTTTTCCATGAATGGCTCTATCAAGACCAACCTAATATCTCCAATTTTTGCTTCTATCCCATCATATGCCCGAGAAAACGACTTTGTAACCTCCTTATCATGCCCATCAAACTTTTCAAAGAAGTGTAACCACCATGCGTGCTGCAATTGCTGTTTCACCTATGGATAAACTTCAAGAAACTTGACTCCATTTGGCTCAAAACACATAATAACTCCCAAGGTGAGGAAGCTTCAGTTTGCAATTGCCTTTTTTGATAGATTATGGGGTGTAGCATTGAAGGGAAAATAATTTAAGTGGCAGTTGAGGGGCTTTCCGCAAAGAAGAATGAAACAGAGCCAAAGGAAGTGGGATATAATGTGAAGGAAATGGGATGGTGTATGGGAGAAATGGGATATATACAAATAAAGGTGAATGAAATTAAACAATAGAAAGGTTTTAATGTCATTCACATTTCATGATGATTATCAAAATTTTATGCATTGAATGGCGAAAAACCAATATTATGTTATGATAAAGGTAATCATTATATAATATAGTGGAGGCAACGGTTATAATCATCCATTTATTTCATTACTCAATGTTTATCCTTAATTATTTAACTAATATTTACATACCTTTCATTCTGCCTTACTAATTTGCTCTTTTTTTAGTTGCTTAAGTTGCTTTAGTTGTGATTTCCATTCAAATTGCTTTGACCATGATCTTCATTTGCTTTGGCTGTAATCTATTAAGTCGGTTGCGAAATTTCATGAGAGCTGCAGATTATTGACAATTCTATAGCTGTCTTATTTATGCAAAGAGGAATAAAAGAAATGAGACAATAACAAGGAAATTAAAAGAAAATCTATGCTCCCAAGAATTCTTGGTTTTCAACTTAGATTTTCTGTATAAACATGCCAACATTGTTGGTTTTCATGTTTATAATTTTTTTTTATGCATTTATTAGATATATATATAT